>JAADVB010000307.1:0-19779 GCA_023334545.1 Salisapilia sapeloensis
ACCTCCATCCTGCCTCGACACGATGCCCTCCTAGACTAAAGTGAACGCCAACAAGCCTAATCCGAGCAATCGTTTCGTTGTTGACTAGCGTGTCAACTCCGACGCAAGTACCTACTCTTTGTAGCGATAAAGGTACATCCCCTTCCTACAGACCGCGTATATAGCTATAAATGCACATGGAAACGTGGTTGAAAAACTGATAAGGGTACTTTTAAATATATGAAGATTCGAAGGACCGGTATCTTGCAGATGAGAAGAGCAATGTTGTAAGTGATGCTAATATTTGTTTAAATTGGATAAGAATGCTTGTATATGTTTAGTTGATATGAGTAGAATCGGCATGAAGTCTCCTACAAGCAAGTAGTAGCCCCGCTCGTGCTGATGAAGCTTAGTTGTTCTTCGCCTTCACCTCGTTCCGTACTGCCTGAGCGTTCTCCGTTCTCTTCGGTCTTTCGTAAAGCTGTTTCTTCTTTCTTCAAGTTCATCTTGATGGTAACGAGGAAAACGATACCTGCCAACCCAATTACGCCTGAAATTATAAGCGCCCATCCAACGAAGGTTTGTGCGTCCTTTGTATCATTGTCCATGCTGCTAGTATTAATGATAGATTGCATCCGACGTGATAAACTTCCTTTCAGCTTCGTAATACTTTGAAATTGAATGTCAGACCCAAGGCTCTCCGTTGAGGCAATAGAATCACACGGCATGAGATGAGTAGACTGTGGCGTCTCGATGATATTGCACTCTCTGCAAGCAATTGCATCGGCAAGACATCCAATACCACCTTCACTGCAAGAAACATCCGAGATCAGTGAGATGCCGAGTTTTGCTGATGTCTCATCTACTGACTTTTCGCACGCGAATGGAATGGCTTCCTCATGAGTCCATGGGTTCAACCCACCACTGCCGGTCAACATCTCCCCTTCTAGTTTCTCCATCTCAACGAATTGAATATCTGTACCAATCTCCTCTGAGCCATCGAACTCCTCGCATGGGATGTATGCTTTTGAAACGAATGTCTCTTTAGCTTGGCAAAAGCGGCAAGAAGATCCGATGCATCCAATGCCTCCTTCGACGCACCTCACATCGGAAACTATATCCAGTCCAACATTTGCATCACCACTTGACACGGTCTTTTCACATGTAAATTCGATAGCATAATCCGAGTCGACAGCACTTTGTTGTCCAAGACCAAAGCTTCCGTCGAGCTTGCCGATCGGAGTAAAGTTAATATCTAGCCCAAGGTCTGGTGGTGGGATATTTCCACACCACATCAGATGAGCGGACTGCTGGGTGTCTACTGTCTTGCATAAGCGACATACTGAATCCAGACACCCGGTACCGCCTTCTACACACCCAATATCAGATGTGACATCAATGCCCAATTGACGGTCAGCATCGTTGCCGGACCGATCACATACGAGCTTGATCGCACCAGAAGATGCGCTAGGAGGAGGTGTAGACATAGGCGCCGTCGGAGGTGGAGTCGGAGAGTCTGCAGGCTCAATGTCGTCACAGTGCATAAAATGATTCGACTGCGGAGTTTCATCAAATTTACAGTAACGACAGAAGTCGTTCTTGCATCCTAAGCCTCCAAGCTCGCATGTGGTGTCCGTGACAAGATCAATACCGAGATTGTATTCTGCATCTGACACTGTCTCGTCGCACACCTCTGCTGACTGTACATTAGCAATTTCCATGTCATGGCATGGATCCAAGTCCGCATAATCGGCAGTAGAAGTGGCTCGACAACGACGGCAAATCGGACTCACACATCCGCGCCCTCCGGCTTGGCAGCCATAATCCGTAACAGCCTTCACGCCATCTTGCGCTTCCTTCCTACTGACAGTATACTCGCAAGTGAGTTCGGTCGCACTCCCACCTTTCGGAACATACGGTAGCTCTTTAACATTCTCCTTAGCAACACCGCAGCTTAGAAGATAGGAGCTGTCGAATGAATCTCCGTTACCACACGAGCGGCAATTGGCGGTAATGCAACCGAGACCTCCTCTTTGACAACTTGGATCCTCAATTACTTCAATATTGTCTTCACTATTGTCATCAAATACTTGACATTCGCTAGCGTTGTCGTCTTCGATGTCGATTGAACTAGTCATCGCACCCTGGCACTCTGGTAACTTGGATGACTCTTCGGTGTCTTTAAATCGACATGCTCGGCAGATGGTTGTCAAACAGCCAGAAGCACCTACGCGGCATGCCTTGTCCGTTGCAAAGGTGATTCCATTATCCAAATCTCGTTTAGCAGCATATAGATCACAAGAGTCGTCTTGAGCAAATACAGATACTGCGCTCACAATCAAAGCAGTGAACAGTGTCTTCATCGATGCGTCTTTCGTATAAAGGAAGTTGGTCTGTACGCTTTGCTGATAAAGTACAAATGGTTCTCGTCCGACATCCTTTGCGCTCAAAATCAGTCCGTTAGACCTGCCATTTCAAAACGACTGCACATGCGATGCTATTTCTAAATGTAAACTGTTCAGAAAAAGTAGAGAAATCAAATTGCGGGAACCTTCATCGAGCTCACAATCTCAACAATCTTTTTCATATCCGTTGCAACCTGCATATTGATCCTGTGCCTGCATGCTGCATCGCATAAAGGTCCTACGAAAAGTAATCCTGTTTATATGAATTATACTCTTCCTAACCAACAAAACATCTCTTATACACAAGTTACATCTATCTTTGAATTTGTAGGCGACGAAAACAACAAAATGGCGGACGATTCGATGTCGGCGTCTGCGCCACTGAAGACGGAGGATACACCGCCGAATGAGACGTTATACGTGAAGAATTTGAACGATAAGATTAAGCATGACCGAATGAAGGATTCTTTGTACTCGGCGTTCTCGCAGCACGGCAAGATCCTTGAAATCACCGTCGGACGATGCCGACGACTACGAGGCCAAGCTTGGATCACTTTCGACGACATCACTAGCGCCTCGAATGCTTTGCGTGCAACGAATGGCACAATTATATTCGAAAAACCTGCTGGCGTGCACTTTGCCAAGGAAAAAGCGGATATCATAGCCCAACGAGAGGGCACGTTCGTCCCTCGAGAGAAGAGGAAGCGAGAGAAAGTCAAGCCAGAGACTGCACCCAAGCCTAAGAAGCCGAACAAGAACGATAGCAATGGGGCTAAGCACGAAGGAGCTCCACCTCCACCTCCGCCACAGCAGAATGCACCGAACAAAATTTTGTTCTTGCAAGAGCTGCCTGAGTCTTGTAACCAGGAGATGCTAAACGTCTTGTTCAAGCAGTACCATGGATTCAAGGTACGTCCATCCCATCCTTTTCTTACTTGTATCCTATTTCTCATTGTATCTTAGGAAGTGCGTATGGTGCCTGGTAAAGCCAGCCTGGCGTTCGTCGAGTTTGAGGATGAAGCACAGGCTTCGATTGCATTGCAAGGTCTCCATGGCTTCAAGCTCACGCCAACGGATGCGCTGCAGGTCTCTTTTGCCAAGAAATAAACCCATCTTTTCTTCGTCTCGATTTAATACCCATTTTCCAACGTGTCCTATAATTCCATTGACAAATACCCATATCCACACAACGAGACTGGGAGTACGCGATCGAGAATGGCAGCGACAGGGCCCAAGGCGCTTGATGCGCGTGTGATGGCGCTTTCTGAAAACACCCCTGAGATGCTTGAGAAGCACAAACAAGTGACCAATGGCAAGATCCGCACGCGATTCCCACCAGAGCCCAATGGGTACCTCCATATCGGTCATGCCAAGTCCATGCACATGAACTTTTGTGAAGCATTCGACAAGCTGGGTATCCCTGAAGACAAACGCGAGACTATCTTTCGCTACGATGATACTAATCCAGAGGCTGAGAGCCCCGAGTACATTGCAGCCATCCGAGCGACGATTGACTGGCTCGGGTACACGCCAGCCAAGACCACGTACAGCTCCGACTACTTTGACCAGCTCTACGAACTAGCGCTCAAGCTTATTCGCAAGGGCAGAGCGTACGTCTGTCATCAATCCAAGAGTGAGATTGAAGCCTCTCGTCTCGCTCTCCAGCAATTTCACTCGTCTCCAGGCGAGAAGAAAGCGGAGGATGTGCCGGAAGAGTGCAAATCGCCCTACCGCAGTCGATCAGTGGAAGAAAATTTGCATGAATTTGAAAAGATGCGTATTGGATACTATGGCGAAGGCGAGGCGAGTCTACGTATGAAGATGGAGCTCCAGTCTCCGAATCCGAATATGTGGGATCATGTCGCGTATCGAATTAAATTCCTACCGCATCCACACATTGGTCGCAAGTGGTGCATCTACCCGACGTACGACTACACGCACTGCACCGTCGATGCGTTAGAACACGTAGACTACTCGATCTGTACGCTCGAGTTCGAGACACGACGTGAGTCCTACTACTGGCTCTTGGACCAACTTGAGTTGTTCAAGCCGAAGGTGTACGAGTTTGCTCGTCTATCGATCACACACACCGTCCTGTCCAAGCGAAAGCTCTTGAAACTCGTTACCAGCGGCACTGTCCGTGGTTGGGATGATCCGCGCTTAGGCACGTTGAACGGTCTTCGTCGTCGAGGCTTCACGCCCGAAATTATCAAGCAGTTTTGTAAGGACATTGGCGTCACGCGCGTTCAATCCAACATTCAGGTCGAACGCTTTCATTCCGTCGCGCGAACAGTCCTTGGCGACTCATCCAAGCGTGTCATGGCAGTGCTCGAACCGATTGAGCTCGAGATCTCCAACTTTGCCGATATCCCTAAGGCAGACTTGGATCGATCTGCTCCGGACTACCCACAGCACCCGGAAAAGACGGACAGTCACATTGTGCCTCTCACCAAGTCTGTCTACGTGGACGCCAGTGACGTGAAAGAGAGCGACTCGGCCGACTTCTTCGGGCTTGCGCCAGGCAAAGAGGTTCGTCTCAAGTACGCTTTTAACTTCACGTGCGATTCTGTCGAGAGTGCGAATGGCAAGATCCGAAAGGTTATCGGTCGGTTGGACACGTCGAGTGAGACTAAGCCGAAGGGTACAATCTCGTGGGTCCCCTCCAACTCGCCATCGTTTGAAGCACGCGTGTACCACCATTTATTCAAAACCCCGGAGCTTCCGTCTGGTGCAGAAGACTGGATGCAGTTTGTCGACACGGAAACATCGGAGAAAGTGTACAAACAAGCCAAGATGGACCCTGCGTCCATGAAGAGTGTCGTGGATAATGAACCAGTGCAGATCGAACGATTTGGATACTTTGTTACGGACAATGTCGACTCGACTGGTAAGCGCAAGGTGCTAAACCAGATCGTTGCGCTTCGTGAAGCCTCGAGTCTAGCGGCGCAGCATGATAACAAGGGTGAGAGTCGGAAGCAGGCGCAGATGGAGCAGCTGGCGGCCAAGATGGAGAAGATGAAGCTCGCGCCAGAAGACATGTTCCGCCAGTCGGACGCGTACTCGGCGTTTGATGCCACGGGTCTGCCGACGCACGGCAAGGATGGTACTCCGTTGACGAAGAACCAGATCAAGAAGTTGAAGAAGGAGCAGGACAAGCAGCGGAAACTTCACGAAAGCTACTTGGCCGGCAAGTAGAATGATTTGCACTTGGCGGTGTCGTCTGCACTTATGAGTTTCGAGTAGTTATCACAGCTGCACAAGTAGCTCCGATATAACTGCATACCGTTTCAATAAACGGCTTGAGACGTCTGAATCTCCATTGTCTTGTAGTAATCGAAGTTTTCAAGTTGTTGGTAGGAACAGAGCATTCCATTTGGGAGATACTGGAGGTACCTTCGCAAGATTGTCGACACGCATGATTCGATCTGATTAGAGTACCATTAAGGACATTGTCGAAAGGTAGCAGTTTTAATTATAAAACGATGTAGACGTTATCTTGGTCGTAGGTCGTGAAGAAAAAGTGAAACGATCTAAAGTCGAAAAGCTCATTCTGAGTATTGCCACCGTAGATCGTGGTCAAGCGACCATGCGATCCTGTACGCTATGTCGAGACTTTTGGCTAATCTTATGGCTTCCGAGATGCTTTCTCCTGTCTAGACTACTTATATCAACTAGTAAAACTGCATGCATCGAACCGAGCGTGGAGGAAACACGCATAGCGAGGACCATCTTATCCACACAACTATTGTAGACCAAGCGTCAAATGGGTTACGTTTTGTGGTACTTCGTGTTTTTAGGGGAAGCGACTCGAGTCAAGCAACACGAAAAAAAGATGGCTACCTTTTCGTCCAATCAAGACGAATGGGTCAGGCACTCGATGAAACTATGCGGCATCTCCCACATAGCAAGCACCTCGCACACCAAAACATGGCCGCCGAGCCGCCGCATCAGGACCGTCGGACTCGACGGTCAGAGAAAACGCCGTTGGTCAGGAAGGAGAGTAAGCATAAAGTGAACGAAGAAAAGTATCCGCTGCCGTGGTTCGGCAGTCCAGACGTGCATCACAGTCGGAGTGAAAAGGAGCTATCGGCTTCCAGACGACATCGATCATCCCCCGACCGAGTGCACAAAACGACGTGGGTGCAGCTTTTATGTTGCTCCGACGGCTCGACTCTCTCACCAGACTTTGAAGCTGGTGAAGGGCCTCTAAGTATTACTGAAGGCGGTGACGGCATCCGGCGCTTCGTTCAGCTTCTTGTAGGTATCCTGCTCGTCTTCGCAGGCGCCTTCATCGTTTACATACTATTACACCCATTAGCAGAGCCACAGTACAACGCTCAGTCTACCATCCCTATAGCCGACCATTCTACATAGTCATAGCTTCCGTCAATAAACGCCGTTTATCGCATGTTCATTCGTTTTTGAAGTTTCCGTGGCATATCATAGAAATTACGCGTCTATTGATATTTGTATGTGGTCGTTCGTGGTCAACAAAAAGGCACGAAAGTCTCGAGATCGCCTCTAAGTCGGCGTCATGGCCTTTTCATTCGGCGCCACCACCAGTGCACCAGCCTCTGGTACGTTCTATGCTACTACATACCTTTCTAAGCGCCTATCCTTATGTCTTGAATGGTCATATAGGCGGATTTTCATTTAATTCAGGTGCAAACGCGTCGACCACTACCTCCCAAGCAGGGACTGGTGGGGGATTTAGCTTTGGCGGCGGCAATTCCACGCCAGCCGCCTCTTCTGGCTTTGGATTTGGATTTGGTGGAAACACAGCGTCCACAGCCAATACGTCGACCGGATCGTCAGCCTTTGTAACACCCACGCCGACACGCTCGACCGGTTTTGGCTTTGGAGCATCTACCAGCCAGCCTGCTTCTTCCGGATTCGGCTTTGGAGCATCCACTAGCCAAACTTCCTCCTCTGGCTTTGGCTTTGGAGCGTCGACTAGTCAGCCAGCCTCTTCCGGCTTCGGCTTTGGGACTAATACGACGCAACCTGCGTCCTCTGGTTTTGGCTTTGGAGCTACGACGAATCAGCCAGCGTCCACCGGATTCGGATTTGGTGCAGCTCCGAACACTGGATCGAGTCTCTTTGGTGGGAACAACACACAACAGACGAATACAGGCTTTGGTGGCTTCAACACACAACAGCAGACAGGTACAGGCTTTGGCTTCAGCAACAACCAGCAGCTTGCAGCTCCAAAGCCTCAGATCACACTTGACACGACGTTTGAATCCCTCCCGGATGACGTGAAACGCAACGTCATCGAGTTCCACAAGTACTTGAAAGAGGCGGATCAATCCGATACGCTCCTTCGCTCTGCGTCTTCCGAGCCACTACACAAACTGCGAGAAAATATGGACGACCTAGAGCAACAGGTCCTTCGTCGGCGTAATGCTAGTGACAGACAGCAGGCCTCCGTCCACGCCGTCCGGAAGGACGTCAAGCACCTCTTAAAGGTGGTCGACAGTGCGTCCTTAACCACTCGGACGCTAGACGGCACAGCGACATCTCAGCTGTACAACATCATGCGCAAGGTCGAGCAGCCATCGTCCTATTACTGGGATTTACTCGACCAGTACGAAGCTCGGATGCTGTCTATCAAAGGTCAGATCGAGAGCATCGAAGCGCAGCTCACTCCCTTGTCTGCCACGTCCCTCCACCCCACCCGTCTGCAGGACATTATGAAAAGCCAGAACGCAGCGTTGCTACAAGCTGCTGCGAAGATCGCGCAGGTGCATGAAGAAGCAGAGGAGCTCCGAGCCGCCTTTTTAAAACGAATGAAGTCCGAGTTGGAAAAGAGTGGCGATGCGAACGCTGCGAAGCTCATGAAGAACCCGTTCGATAGGCGGAAGAAGGGACCGCAGAGCGAAGAGGACATTCGCCACGCCATCGATAAGATCCGATTCCGAACCAACGTCGCGCCCAAGATCGCGAATAGCACTCCGCAGCCTGCTCCTACCGGTACGCCTGCTTTGACGAACGGTGCAGCTCCTGCCTCTTCCTTTAGCTTCCAGAGTCAGACACCTAATGCCACGTCTGCCTTTGGTGCTACCACTCCAGCTGCATCGAGTGCAGCATCGAGTGCGGCACCAAGCTCTGGCTTTGGCTTTGGCGCATCGTCCACTACGCCATCGACGAACTCTTTGACGTTTGCCACGACGACGACATCGCAGCCAGGCGCGACGTCGAGCTTTGTCAACTCTTCGTTTATGGCAGGAGACAAGCGGACAGCCGAGACAAGTCAAGAGTCGAATAAACGACCGAACGGACGTAAGAAGCGTCTTTAATACAAACGAACTTTGGAAAGAAAAAGAGAGATGCATGTAGTGTACCTCGGTAGGTAAAAAAGGAAAAGAAAGAGAGCTTAGTTCTTGCACGGAATCGTCTTGGCGCTCTTGAGAAGCTTGTCCATGCTCTCGAGACCTTCCAACACGGCCATCTGCGCCTCCCGCCACGTGTCCGTCAATAGACCCATGTTGGTCGCGTTACTGTTGTTTGGAGCAGGGTACGGCCAACTCGTCTCGGGGTTGAGCGTCCACCAGAAGCCACCAGCGATCGGGTACTTTCCATCCGGCTGTCGCGTACCGATGTTGGCCATGGACTTGATCACGTCACCGACGATGCGAGATGATGTCTTCATCGAGGTCTTGTCATACTTGCCCATGAGCCCACCAAAGCTCGACAAGACCACGGCTGCTTCGTTCTCTAACGCCGGTCCGAACGAGTAGTTCATGTTCGCATTCACGTTCGACAGAAGCGTCTTGTCGTCCGATTCGATCACGTCGTCGAGCATATTTCCCTTCGTCTTGCCTCCATCGAAAAAGTAGAGTTTCGGGAGGTAGCTAGATGTGTAGAACTTTGGCGAGAATACGACCTTGTTCTCTTTTTTCAATTTCAACGGATACTTTTTCAAATTCGATAGATCCGAGCCAGGGAGGAACTTGCTCTTGATCGATCGATCGTCCGAGTACGTATCTTTATGACTCGGACCTTCGACACCTTGGACGAATGCTAGCCAGTTGGAGCACTCGCCCATCAAATGGTCACCGAGTTTCTTCGCAGCGACACGCCAATCGGTTTCCGTGTCGTCACCCCACGTCGCTTGACCACTCAATCCGTCCTTGAGGTCCAGACCGATGATGTTATAGTGCTTGCTATCGCACAATTCTTCCGCCAGGTTTGAAATAGCTTTTTTAATGTCATCCAGACGGATGGAACTGCCGTACCAGAGACCACTATCATCCGGGCTCACTGCCGATAGCACGTGGAAGTCCAAGACGACGCCAATATTGGCCTCACCGAGGCCTTGGACTAGCAAGGAAAGGAACGATAAGTAGCGCGTAGCTGCCGATAGCGCTCGATTCGAGTTGGAGTTGATGAGACTTAAGTCGATCTTGGTGTTCCGTGCGACAGCGTCAATGGACAGTGGAATACGGACGGCATTGAACTTATTTCGCTTGAGGAACTGCGTGACGCGGTACAGCGTCGAGCCATCACGCGTATTGTCCCACAAGCCTTTCACGACACCCTTCTTGTCCTCCATCCCGAGCCAATTGACGCCCTTGATATCGATCTGGACGTTCGAACCGTCCGAGAACTCGGCCAGAATGCGTCCATCTTTGCTCACATAGTTCGGTTGCTCGCACTCTCGGTCTTCATATATCTCTGGGTTCGTGACTTCAATGTCCTTGTCGTCGTCGCCGATCGGGCGGCCGTCATCGATGGCTGTGCCATCACCGAATCTCGATGCGAGGATGTCATTATTCTCCAGTCGCTTCTTCACGTTCGCGTGGAGATCGATGCCATAGTACGTCAGTCCGACGATCGACCCTACGAAGATTATCAACAGGGCGAGAGCGCCAGGCCACGTCGCTCGACGACCGCGGTACCGATTCTTTTTGCCTGCGAATGTCGTATCGACATCGGCGGTGGCGATAATACGCTCAACTTCCGAGTTTCTCGCACCTGAGGTGGAGGGTCTTCCGGAGCTCATTTTCGTCTAGAAGATGAATGAGCAGGCACGTACGGAACAAGGAACGAGGTAGGAGACGCCGACTCTGACTATTGAGCGCCTTGAAACGCTTTTCAATGACTATTTCGGAAGAGAGACTGTTCTGGACATTAATGTATATACGTTATATGCATCCTGTCCGTTTTCATCTGAAAACACACAAAATCCATCACCACCAAGTATACTCACATGCAAATGGCATCCCATCAGGCTCTCTCTACGACCGACGGAGTCAAGGAGAAATGGATGAAATTAGAGATTTCGTATGTAGCTTCTGGAGATGATATGCTGGTACATTTTTTCTTCATTCAGCTTATTGTGGAAGAAAATTGATATGACGTTTGGCTCTAGTACGGGCGATCTGACATGACGTCTCCTTGGAAGCTCTTTCTCTTCGGGAACGGATCACCGACGCATCACTTGGGGTTGCTGACTGGATCTCCGACAGAAGTAGATGTCATCGGACTAGAAGCGATTGGAGAAGCACTAGACAATGCCGAGTCGGAGTATCTATCTCAAATCCAGCCTCCGCGATCTCGTCGACAAGTCTTTCTACGCAACGCTCAAGGCCATCGACTTGGATACGCTGCCTCCTGGCTATTTGATGAAGACGTCGGACAAGTCTTCCAGAACCAAAAGGCCCCAATCGGTCGCAACATCCTGGAAAACAAGACCGAGCTGTTTCGTGACATGAAGCAAGTCTTTTGCGGTCGGAATGCTCAATTGGAAGCTGCATTCGGGTACCAAGGTGATCTATGGGGACGATGCTATCTGTTCTGGAGAGGTGGTCGACCCGTCACGTTCATCTACGAAGTCTTTTCACCTGAACTGGAGAAGTACATGGGTCCAGTGCTGCAATAGGTAGGTCATAGCAAGTAAGAAAGCATTTGTGCATCAAGCTGTCGTTTTATTCTCTTCGTACGATCTGGCAATGTCCACTTATGGAGATGCACGCCACCTGCCTTTCAAATACCGACGAGTAAGCGTCTTACGACCTCCACGGGTCAATCGGCGACGACGGAAGCCGTGCTTGCGCTTACGACGGAGCACACTCGGCTGGAATGTTCGCTTAATCGCGAGCATTGGCGCTAATTACATTCCATTAGCATTCTATCTCGCAATCCATTTTATTATAAAGCATACCGTTGGTCTCAAACGGCGTGTCAAACAAGTCGAACGTGTTGTGGAAGGCTGGAAGCTCTTGCAAATGCTGCTGCGTCACTTCCGTGATAAACGATGGCGGGACAATCGGTTCGATGACAGCGGATTGTGGCGTCTGGAAAGCGTGTACTGCATTCTGGATGTTCATCTGAGACGTACCAGTCACAGAGGCTCCTACATGACTAGAAAAAGCGCGCTGGGCCGCCACAGCGGTGCGCAATCGAGTAACTGACCGGAGCATTCTGCCAAATGCCTTAATCGGTCCAAAGTTTGTGTGGATCGTGTCGGTTTTTGAAATATCTTGGATAAAGTATTCATCCACTCAAGTACGATTGCAGAATTCAAATCGTATAGCGGTGCCCGAGATGTCCTTCCGCTCGCTCGTTCGGCGTTATAGTAGCTCTACAAAACTCTCGCGTCTGCGTCAGCAATTGAGAGATGGACCAGGATTAGAGCAGTTCATAAACCAGTCGACAGAAGCTGCCAAGGAGGATACAATCCAAAGTCTAGTGCACCAGCTCCAAGCACATGTCCGTTGATTATCCGCTTCAGACATTCTCGTGTCTGAATATACTCATGCTTTACATTGATATAGGAGCGAAGCATTCCAGTGGATCAACTTGTGGATACGTTTGGAAGGCAGCATACGTATCTACGCATCTCACTTACAGAACGATGCAACCTCCGTTGCCAATACTGCATGCCAGCAGACGGAGTACCATTGCAACCACAAGACAATTTGCTCAGCACGCCCGAGATACTACATCTAGCTCGCCTCTTTGCTTCATGTGGCATCACCAAGATCCGATTGACTGGTGGGGAACCACTTTTGCGACGTGACTTGGTCGATCTCATCTTCCAGCTCAAGCAAATCCCAGGAATAGAATCGATAGGAATCACAACGAATGCTATCACGCTGCCTCGACAATTAGATAAGCTAGAGCAGGCAGGAGTAGATCGATTAAACATTTCCTTAGATACGTTAGATGACGCGACGTTCACTCGAATTACGCGTCGAAAGGGCCTGTCTCGAGTCCTCGACTCGATCCATGCAGTATCTAAACGTCCGAATCTACATGCCAAAGTGAACTGTGTCGTGATGCGAGGCGTGAACGACCATGAGCTAGTAGACTTTGTCCATTTAACACAAGACCTGAACGTGGACGTGCGTTTCATCGAGTGGATGCCGTTCGACCAGAACGCGTGGGAAGACACGAGGTTCATAGCGTACTCGGACATGCTCGCTACAATCCAGTCGCACTATCCAAACATTACCAAGGTCGATGATGATGACCATGCAACCGCCAAGAGCTACAAAGTAGACGACTTTACAGGTCAATTCGGATTCATTTCGTCCATGAGCAAGCACTTTTGCGGCGGTTGCAATCGTCTTCGACTCACAGCGGATGGAAACTTGAAAGTATGTTTGTTCGGGCATAACGAAGTGAGTCTACGCGATGCCATTCG
This sequence comes from Salisapilia sapeloensis, assembly GCA_023334545.1. Lineage (NCBI taxonomy): Eukaryota > Oomycota > Peronosporomycetes > Peronosporales > Salisapiliaceae > Salisapilia > Salisapilia sapeloensis. The sequence goes on from JAADVB010000307.1 coordinate 13,036, forward strand.
ACATGACATGTCGGATGCAGACGTCTTGACTCTAGTGGACGCAGCCGTGAAGCGTAAGAAGTTTGCGCTGGGGGGTCATGGCGACATGTATGGGCTTCAGAAAGCACCGAACCGACCGATGGTCTTGATCGGTGGGTAAGTAGCTAGTGTATCGCTCGATTGAGTGGACTCGTATAGTTTTTGAAAGCGATCTTCATGCATTATCATTCTCGTCGTCTACTCCTCTGTCTTTCTACTCGACGAAGTCTACGCATCCTCTTGGTTGCCGACTCGGTCGTCACGAGAGCGACGCGGTCGTGGAGAAGACGATCGAGATCGGGACCGACGTTGTCTATTACTTGTCGTCAGTCAAAAGGATCTCTTTTCATTAAGTTACAAGTAAATTACGGAGGGCTGCGCATCTCGCCAGGTGTCTTCCTGCGCTGCTTGGCGAACAGGACAGCAAGCTCTTGTCCGTGGAATGTCGTTCGATCCATGGAGAACTTGGCATCTCTCGCCTCTCGACTGTCAAAGAACCTATCATGAAGCATACACGATTATCAGAACCAAATTGTAAAAGCTTCTCTAAGTACACGTACTCGACAAAGGCAAAGCCACGCGGTTCGTTCGAGTGATAGTCACGAGGAATGTACACGTCACGGATATCCCCTCCGCTACGTCCAAACGCTTCACGCAAGTCATCCACCGTCGTGTCCAGCGGGACGTTGCGAACTAACAAACTCTGTGATTGTGTCGTCGATCGGTTCTTCGATCGAGAACGCGAGCGACGGCGAGCACGACCGCGATGATTGTCACGCGAGCGTGAACGAGAGCGCGAACGCTCTTCCTTGTGACGACGGCGGTGAGCTCGCGGTGGAGAGTGACTTCGGCGTGGCGATGTAGGTCCGCGTCCCATGACTCTAAGCTGCTTGTCGTGGAGGTGGTGTCTGGCGTTATGCGTGGCTCGCCACCCAAAACTTTCGAAACGTCACTGCGCCCGTTCATGGTGCATTCCATACCGCTCCCGACTGGTCAGACCAACTGCATGTGTATACAAATGCCAAGAGAAAAAGCATGGTCAATCGGTGTCATTACTTTGTTGAAGTTATAATCAGCAACGGCAAGCTATCCGAGATCCCGACCTCGAATGTATCCCTCGGATTCGGTGCATTCGTGCTTCTCTGTCGCTTTTTTACTTCCAAATTTACGGATTGAATAGTCTACGAACGCGGACGCTTTCGTGGAACTGGCTCGTCAGCTCCGAGCTCCGTACAACGCTCGTAGGCAGCCCAGATCGAGTCGGCAATCACAGCTCGGAAGCCATTCTTCTCCGCTCGGTATAAGGCTGCAGCTGTCGTACCGCCAGGGCTCGTAATGTTGTTCCTCAGGATCACTGGATGCGCATCAGATGCCTGCATATACAATGCCGACCCGAGCATCGTCTGCTGCACTAGTTTCTACATTCTCTCGACTTAGTCTAATGCGTTTGATGTCAATATAAAAGCTACTGACCGTTGCAACTGCACGTGGGAAGCCCATATGGACACCAGCATCAACCATGGCTTCAGCCACCAGGAGAAAGTAGGCTTTACATATCTCAATTAGAGATAAGAGAGGACAGCACAATGGTAAAATAGCATACCTGGTCCGGATCCAGAGAGAGCAGTAGCCATGTCGAGTGAGTTCTCGTCATCGACAAAGACTTCAATACCAAAGCCACCCAGGATGGTCTTGGTGACACTGTGCTGGATATCGGAAACTCCTTCCGACTTGGACCAAACCGTCGTGCCTTCCCCGATCATCGCAGGTGTATTCGGCATCGATCGAACGACTCGAACATCATCACCAAGCATATCTTGGATAGCTATAAACGCATGAGAAGTATGTTTTGATAAACATAAGTGGTAAAAGGTACATGAAATGCTAGCGCCGGCGACGACAGAAATGACGAGTGCATCCGATTTCAACTTCCCTCGGATCGTCTTGACCGCCTAGCATAATATCATAACATTACGAGATGAAGGGAAGAGAGAAAGTGGGTGCATACCTCCTCTAGAACTTGTGGTTTAACACAAATCAAGACGACGTCGGCATTCTCCACAGCTTCCGTATTGCGACTTGTAGCAGGGATATTCTTCTTCGAGTACTTCTCCCTCGTATCTATCATCATCTAGATGAGGGAATGCATAAACATGAAATGAAAAGAGTAGATACCAGGATTTGGATCCGCGACGATCAGTTGTTCGCTTTCCACCAACTTCCCAGCGACGAGTCCAGACAGCATGGCCTCGGCCATGTTTCCACCTCCAATGACAGCGATCTTCTTGATACTTTCCATATGGGCAGGTTTCTCATCACTAACCTTTTCCTCCGGCTTCATACGCCTAGTGGACGAGTGTATCATACTCTTCTCCACAGCATGGAGGAGAGGAAAGCTAGGCAATGCTGTCGGTCGGATGAAGCTATCTCTCATAGCTGTAGCTGAAGCAAGAACATTTCGAGGATTATAGAGTCTCTTCCCGGCGATATTACGTGCACGTAGGACTCGTAGCGTGTTCATGATGGATCGTTTGTCCGAATAGTCCGCCCGAGCTGGTCATCTCATCCGGTACACTCTCAACTTCAAGAATCGATCTGCCCAATCCCATGCGCGACCCTCGAGAGCTCAATTGGTACATATACGGTACAAATGACAATATAATCGACAACGATACGCGAAAACGAACATGACACGGGTTAGATGTCGATTTCTAATTGTTTAAGCACGTTGTATGCATTTTTACTTAATAAACTTACAGCTAGAGATTGCACCAACTTATACGTCTGAGTTACAAGGCCGAATTCTACCTAATGCAGTGGGAGCAGTGGATTTTGACGGCGATGGGCAGCTGGAAGTGGTGCTAGGATCAAACGGTGGCGAGTTGGCTGTTTTAAAGGTATTTTCAATCATGCTGAGCGGTACAAAGGGCTGTATCTCACTAAGACTTAATCATCAACAAGATTGGTGCTGATGGACTGGCCAAGTGGGCTTCAACGCAGGTCGATGGATCTGTGACGGCGCTAGATACGTTTGCAGCATCCGAAGGCAACAAAGTACTGATGTTAATTGCCATGACGACATATAGATGCATTCATCATCGCAATAAAATGTTAGGCTCGTCTTTTCGTGGCTACTGCTGAAGGAAAAGGTTACATCTTCCTTCCTCCAGATGAAGCCGACCCAGAGTTCACAGCAAGCACTGAATTTGTACATTCCATACTTACACTCCTCAATTAGTACTCATTCCTATCTCATGCCTTTAACTTACAATGTAGCCATTACCACTGAACGTGTGTGATGTCAAGCTTCTGGACAATGACATCCTGATCGCGACAAAGGATGGCATCCTAGCTCTTATACGATCCGATCCCTCCGTACATTTGTCTTCTTCTTCACTACACTTTCCCTATGTAATACATATCATAATAGGGTGGATCTTATACACTAGCAAAGAAGCATGATCTCGCGCAGGAGATTGAATCACTCGACAAAAATCCTTTTGTCGACAACACGCTCTTTGCACAATGCACTTCTGGTGATTTTTACTGCTTCCCAGCTTCCGATCCAACCAGCTGCAGCAAGTGGCAGAACCTGCGACTCGACTCACCAACACAAAAAGCTGCTCGAGTATGCTGTAGTCGGTATGGACAAGGCACTGAGATGGCGATTGCATCAGCCTCCGGTGAAGTCTCCCTTTTGTCTTCCGAGACGAACAAGCAATGGAGCGTGCGTATCCCCGAGGCCATCGTCGGTCTAGCACCGTTCAATCTATCGTCGGATGACACTACGGATGATGCGGTAGGATGGGTGCTCTCTTTGACACAGCGAACGTACTTCGAACCAACGCATCAATAGGTCGTGGCGTTGACTTGGACAGGTCAGATCTTTTTCATCATGGACGACAAGCACGTGATCAACTTCCCAACCATGTACCCTGGCAGCTCCATCTTCTATGGTATCTTCTCTACCTACACTGACAGATTCCGATCATCTCATGCCTGCACTAGCTGACCTAGGTGGAGAGAAGAAAGATCGGACACTGATTGCCATCAGTACGATCGGAAGCGTCTTTGTCTATCGCGACCTCTGGTCTACCTTTACGCATACCTTAAAGCAACCTTCGATCGTAAAATCGTTCTTCTACTTCCATAGCTATGCGCATCTAAACTGTAGCAATAGACAAAGGCACTACAGCAGCATCGAATGTACAATCAAATCGACACGGATGAAAAGCGAAAACAAGTTCTCGATGCAGCTCGTGAACATTTTGTATTGCCGACCACGTCTTCCAACTCTCTTGTCGATTTCCTTCAAGCCATTCAACAAGTCGAATTGTCCAGTTAATCCAAATGACATTTGCACTACTTTTTCCTTGATTGGAACTTTGTCATTGCGTCCATGCATTCCGCTGACAACCATAGTTTCTCCAGTTTTTCCGCTTCTTTCTTACCTGTAGCTTTTAGCTCTTCCACCAAGGCAGGAGGACGAATCAATGCCTTGGATTCCTTCATCGCGTTCGGATACCTCGATAGCAGCAAGCTAGAATAGCTTTAGTTCATCATATCATCAAACAGACATCAAAATACGTACTCTAGCTTCTCATCCACACTCTTGTCAAAGTTTGCTTGTGGGAACATGTCCGTCGCAAGACCAACATCCTTTGCTTCTTGCCCAGAGATCTTCTCTCCAAGCAACAGCATCGCATTCGCTCTCGCCGTGCCCATGATCTGCGGGAACAAGACGGACGAACAGGCTTCCGGACACTGTCCGAGCGACGTGAACGGCGTGTGCAACGTCACTTTATCGGAGACATACACAAGATCGCACAGAGCTAGCATCGTGACACCGATGCCGATGGATGGACCTTGGACACATGCCACAATCGGCTTCGGGTAGTCGAGAAAAGAGTTAATGAAGCGCTGCAAGAGAAGAGATCCGTTCTTCGCTGTCTGTTCAAACGACTCTCCTTCGATCGGTGTGAACATGGACAAGTCGTTACCACTCGTAAACATAGCTCCAGACGCTCGAATGGCAACTGCCTTGACGCTATTGTCATCTTTCGAAGTGTTGAGTGCATCTAGAATAGACGCGTACATTTCACGATTCAAGGCATTGTATCGCTTTGGACGATTAAGTTTTAAAGTAAGCAATCCCTCCTTTCTACAACAGGTATAGATATCAGCAGAGAGCGTATTGGAGATGGCGATGTCAAAACCTACGATTGCTCGATGATAATATCTTCGCTGGTAGAAGCAGAGTAGTCTTGCTGACCACTTTTATCCTCCGATTGACCAGCTTTCTCAACTAAATCATCGATAATAGCAATGTACCTAATGACGATGATAATAAGTCGTATTGCATGTACGATAAAGCTTAGAGTGACTACTTTTTCTTTGCCTCCTCTTGAGACATATCTCCAAGTCGTGACCATGCTTCCCATTTCGCTTTTCCCTAATCAATACACGAAAATACAATTCATGGAATATACTCACATAGACAGCTCTATGAACATACCACAAAGTCAAGCATGCCAGGCTTTGTCGTCGTGTTCTCCCCAACAGTAGCCTGCTTGTACAGAGCATACATCTCGAGTTTCGACGAATTGTCCTCCAATGGAGGCAATGACTTGCCTTGAGCTATCTTCTGCTGGAACAGTTCATCCATATTGGAAGTGCTGAATGCGACAATGCGTTGCTTTGGATGGAGGAGCGTGCGTGAGATCCTCGCGAGCATCCTTATGATCTACTCGGTGATCTTGTATTCGGACGACACGCTTCACTTGAAGTTTGTATGCCTCAACTTCAAATAGATTCCGACGTGATGTACTCGAACAAGTACGAGGAATAGGTAGATATCGGCACGGACCTGCCGGCAGGAGGATAAGTCTGCCGATCAGTTCTGAACAGTAATACGATAGTTGGTACATCGATGTATCTACCTTCTCATTATAAAGCAGCATTGGGTGAACGAGATGTAGAAGAGCGATCTGGAAGAGATATGGGTATCTAGACTTCAAGATCGCATGAGCTCCTAAAAGGGGTACTAAAGGTGCCATAGCTTAGAAGGATATAGACTGCTGATACTTTAAAGTATGTCAACTCTACTCAAGGGCTTGTGCATCATACTCGTTAGCTCACTGTGTGCCTACAAGAAAAATTTTCTTGCGTTATCGACTCGACCTCATGTACACGAAAATATGGCTACTAGGATGTAGATGCATGACTAAAATTGGTATTGTGCCATATAAATTTCCCAAAGTCATCAGTTTAACTATGTTATGTTGAAAGTAATAAAGCAACAAGCAATTTGTTCCCTACGCCAAGTTTCCACTATGGTGTCGAGTGTCGGTTATTACCATCTCGTGCTCCCAAATGATGTCTTATGAAATCCATATGGATCAAGAACAAAAGTCGAACTTGATATCGTTCTTGGCTAGTGCATGAACATCTTCTGTGATGAGAAATACACTGTCTTGTCGACTGACAATGCAGGTTTCCATATGCAGTAAAAACTTGATAACGTGCCTTTACAGCACAACACAAGACTTGCAAGCGCTAATGGTGTTGATAAAGGGCTCTAGCTTAGCCAATTGTTCTTGGAGTGTCTCTGTGTCTAGCGTCTCCAGTTTGGCCTTCTTCTGCTGCTGGCGTTCATGCCGGTGCTTTTTCAGTTCCTGTTCGGTATCACCACGAGATCCACTTTAGCAAAACTGCATAGAGCATCAT
>JAADVB010000308.1:0-19575 GCA_023334545.1 Salisapilia sapeloensis
AAGAGCTGCTAGAGGTTGCGATCTTCGTCAACGACCCGGGGCTTGTACTCGACGCTATTACTGACAAGTCGGAGGATGTTGTTAACGAGATAGTGATCAAGGAGGGGGTAAAGCATGTGCTAGAAAAAGCTCATATTTCTCCAGATGAGTTTGTCGCCAAGTTAGAAGAAGCGAAAACCAGACTGGATGCTGAAAACGAAGAGGGGTCCGACCAAGAAGATGCTGACGAGATTTTTTCACCTGGTGGAAGTGCAGGGGTTTCTCAGTCGGACGCAGCAGATGAGCATCTCATTACCGCGGATCGAGCAACCGATAACAAAGACCATGTAAACCAAGAGGGTCCTTCCGGAAAGGAGAACGAGCCACCAGAAGACAACGAGAACAGTCAAGATGGTATATCACCTGAAGACAACAAAATTAATCAAGACGCCACTAAGAGCACTCGCAACGCAACTCGACTATCTATGCTAGATGCTGCCAAGATGATTCAGCAGCAATTGAGAGAAAAGAAGACGAGAGAAGTAGCGAACAATCAAGCAGGAGATAGGAGCTCTCTATCACCAGCACTGGCCTCGAAGCCTAAGTTTGTGGATCTGTCTCGAGTTTGTGAGAAGGAATTTGTAATTCACCCACTCCATTATGCTGTGCATGCTAGTGTAGGTGAAAAGGAAGAGTTCCTGCTCTGGACGAAATCCATCTTAAAGGGTGGATTCAGTATTAATGATACGATGGGTCTCCGAGTGCGTGAAGACCATTTGTTGGAAGAGTGGGAAGAGAAGGAGTGTTCGGCGGTGGTTTTTGCATCATATATGGGTTACGTGGACATTGTCGACTGGTTCATCGACCAAGATGACCTTGAGCACCCGGAGCTAGCCTTTAGCATGCGGTATCGTGCGAGGAACGTTGCTAAAGTACATGAAATGTGAGCGATTGGTGGTATGGTTGACGCAGTAATTAAGCTTAGGATAAAACACATATTTGTGAACACTTAGTGATCATGTGCATTGTTTTTCGACGTGGAGAGCTTATGTATAAGCCTTCTTTTAACGATAACGTCCTCCTAAGGCGGAGCACCTGAACAGGTCACGAAATATAAACTAGCCATTTTAGTCAACAGGCAATCAAAAGACCTGCTTTATTTTTAAAATCGCAGATGTTGTGCTCTTACATTTACCGAATAGGAGCTTAAAGCATAAAGGTCGCGTAAGTTTATCTTATTGCCGCTGCCGCTTGGGTCATTTAGCAAATTATGTATCTTTATATGTGTGACGATACCATATTTGTAATTTTTTCTCATTTAAAATGAACTTTTTGTGACAGATCGCTATATTTATAGTTTAGGACAGTTAATCCAGGATACTACAAAGTAGCCAGTATCTCTTTCTTTGATTCTACAGTAGCGTCAAGAATACACGAAGAAACCGAAATCCAGGCTCAAAGTAGCAGGTAAATGTAAAATGAAAATTATTACGACTTTATGCCAAAATGTGGAAGCATTGACTCGGTACTAAGGAGTAGCCGTTACGAAGAATAAACTCAGAAAAAATAAAAGACCCAAGAACTACCATACAACGCAAAATTATTGCCAGTATGGAAATCGAAGAGACTATAACAAACTTTGACGAACAACTTTATTAGAGGTCTTTGGACAATTGTACCTGGCCGTATGAATGCACCCCATTTATATGACCTGGATGAGAAACACGACGGAACAAAAAGACGCAACGAATTGTAAATGAACAATACATAGAACTCTAGTTACATTTAACAATTGTATAAAATGTATGCATCTAGACTTATTTCTACTCCTTATCTGCTTCTCAACATATACCATCTATGCTGTTTCTAATATTTCTGCAGCCTCTTCTGCACGACGTCGAGTAGCAAAGGCTGACTCGATGACCTTTGAAACGCTTTGAAAAAGAAGCCACTTGACAATATCGACGTACCCCATACAGGACGCAAACATTGCCGCCGAGCACTCCATGTCTTCCCATTCTTCCACCGAATGGTCTTTCCGTACTCGAACAATCATCGTGTCATGTCTGCTAAAATCTTCCAGGAAGATCGACTCCGCCCATTCGACAAATTTGTCCTTGTCCACTTCACTGACGTGCACAGCATAGTGGAGTGGATGCACTCGGAGAAGCCTTCTGCAGACCTTTGTGAAGTCCACAAAAGTAGGCACTGCATGGGCAGATGATGGCACGAAGCAGTCATGTCGGTCACGACTGCTTTGCATTCGTCTCAATTTCTCTTCATTCTGCTGCTTTATGATCATTTTGACAACATCCGCCATAGTGAGTCTGTTTGTTTTGTCCCTACACTTGATGTCTTCTGAATCAGCCTCAAAGTAATCTGGAGACACGTCAGTCTTTTCGGAAATATAATCTCGGTCTGATATGCTATTGTTATAACTCTCTTGACTTGTGTCATCCGTTTCTTTCTCCTCAAAGACGTCTAAGGACATATTGCTTGAGCTTCCATGCAGCGAATCCATCTCGTGAACATCTTTTGCAATAGAGCTCTGCGCACTTTCATAGCCCAACCTCACACTAGCTTCTTGCAACGTAGCTACAAAGTAATCAGGAGAAATAGCAGCCTTTGCGAGCAGGTGCTTTACTCTATGCTTGACGACCATCTCGTCGACGACCTCCTCGGAATTGTCTGTCATAGCGTCGAGTACTATCCCTAGATTATCCATAAACACCACGGCCTCAAGCATTTCTTTCACGACGAGACCTCCGAAGAAGGCGAGAGAGGTACATGTAACTGAGATGGCCAGTCGGATATTTTCATTCTCCGCTTCTTGCTTCTCCTTCACTTCTAGAGCTACCACGAGTGCATTAAACTTCTCTTGAAGTATCTGTAAGCCACTCCCTGTGAATGTGAGGTGCACATCGATCCGATGGATAAAAGCTTTCATCTCATTCACCCATTCCGAGTTCTCCACGTTCACTTTAATTGCTTCCATACGATAGTGTTCCTTCTCGTCTTTCGTAAGAAACTTTCGCTTCTTAAGTTCGGATATAAGGTTAGCGTACGAGTCTTTTTCAATGTCTTCATACACAAATCGACGATGAATCGGCAAGTCCAAGCACTTCATAATAACCTGCTTGTTTGTGTCTGATTGGACATGCTTGACAGCAAAGTTGATGATGAGACTGACATCATGAACGGATGTTAAGAAGAAGAGCATCGCGTACGCTAGCTCAACTATGTCTGCTGTCGACATATCTTGACTTTCCATAAGCTTCTGGGCGCTCGCCTTATATTGAGTCGTCATGATCTCCAGGATCTTGTAAGTTGTTTCATCAGAGCGCTGCATTAAAGTGGGTCCGCCCTCATACTTTGCTGCTTGTATCCACTTTTTGTCGTCGATGCAATTGATAATGGCATCTCTCTTGTTCATTTCCCTCGTCTCAAATGCACAGTACAGCATTTCGACTTTATGATTATGCATGGCTCGAATGATTCTATGCTTTAGTTTGGAAGCTGTTAGAGAGTAGGCAGCTTCTCTTAGCCTTTCATAGCTAGCTATCATCTCATTCACAGACATCCGAGTGATTCCTTGGCACAAGAGAGGCACTGAGGGACTGCCGATATTCCTATCATACGGTTCTATTCCATAGAATAGCATTCGTTCCAGTGCAGCTCGATGCTGGAAGACTACAGCTCGATGCATCAACGTCGAAATATCTGAGAATGTAGCGGTTTGAACCCACTTATTATCGTTGATCCATTTAAAAATCGCATTCCTCTCCGCAGTGTCATCCGTCTCGAATCCATAGTACACCATATTGACTTTGTGATCATGCAGGATGCTCGTAAGAACTTGTTTTCACTCGGTGTCTGTCGTACGGGATGTAGACTTTTTGAGCTTATTGTGTCCAGATATCATGTGCTTGACGGACTTACTAAGTACCGATCGACGTAAGACGCCTTGCACAGCTCCTTCATCTCTACTCTTTATAGCTTTCCTAAGACTTGTAAATGGCTTTAGGATGGGTATCAGAATGTCTCCGCCGGCACTATTATCAGAGCAGTACAGTGGTGTTTTACCATCCTTATTCCTCGCACTTGGGTTCGCTCCCCACTCTGTCAGCCGCTTCGCAGCTTCCCATCGAGCATACTTGGCAGCAGAGTGAAGTGGTGTATCCTTATGCTCATCCAGTTTGTTGATATTCGCACCATGTTTCAGAAGTAGATTTATGATGTCCACTTGTCCTTTTTGAGCAGCGATATGAAGTGGAGTAGCATGATGCATATTGCAGTAGTTAATATCCGCACCATTCTGTAAAAGCGCCTTTGCCAGCTCTAGTTGTCCGTTTCTGATAGCAATATAAAGAGGAGTGTTACCATTGCTACCTTCTTTATTCACATCAGCTCCATTTCGCAACAACGCAGTCGCCACTTGCACTTGTCCGTCTTTGATAGCAGTATGCAGTGGTGCCACATTGGAGCTATCTGCCATATCAACGTCGGCACCATTTTGGAGTAGAATATTTGCCATCCTTACTTGGTCATTTCCGGTCGCAATATTTAACGGAGTAGATTGGTTCCCATTCACCTTGTTAACGTCCGCGCCATGTAGTAGCAGCAGGGTTACCATCTTCACTTGTCCTATATGAACGGCGAGATAAAGTGGGCTAAACTCGAACTTGTTCAGCTTATTCACGTTCAAGCCCTTGCGTATAAGTAGTGTTGCTGCTTCTATGTGCACATAGTAAGCAGCGTAATGAAGCGCAAAACATCCGTTCTTATTCGATCTCTTAGCATCCGCTCCGTGATGTATCAGCAGTTCGATCATACTGACATGTTTCCCTGATGCCGCCACTGATATGGTTGGTGTGTGCTTAACCTCCTCTTCATTCCTCCAATTTACATCAGCTCCCATCTCAATCAGTTTGCGAGCAGCTTCAATGTCCCCTTCCTCCGCGTACGCCCACAGCCTCTCATTTGTACTTGTGAGTGTAAACATCGGCAGTGATTTAGTATAGCTTGACCTTTTAGTGATCTGAGACTTGAAAGGCAAAATGGAAACTGAAGTCGATGCTTGATGAGATTCAGAGAAGGGAGGTTTCTACTAGTCGAGATTTCCAGAGTGTATCCGATCCGAAACGATGTGGTGAAGCTACACAATGCGAAAAGAGAAACTGCCTAAAAGAAACTGGCAGGTGGAAAGAAGGATGCACCCGGAAAACGAGTATGAGGGCTTTTAAAAAGCTCTTATATCGATATGGTTAGCGTGTAAATATCCGAGCACAAATTCGAAGTCAGCGCGTGTAGTCATTAGCTCCGGAAGCTCCATTCATGTATTTCAAATATATCTGTCCTTATCGGTCTCAACAAGGCACTGCTTTTCTTTTCAGGTGAAGTACATTGACGGCGAGTTAGTTACGATATCTAGAGTATGTCCCAACACATGCCAGTCTTATGCCAAAGATACTTCGAACGCCAGTCTGTACACTCGACTCATTTGCGACTGTACATTAAGGCGAAGCGTGTACACTCGATCTGCGCTTCTATACGGTCAAGTATGCTTCTTTCTACACTTTTCCTCCGAGAATTTGATTTTGTATGTTTTGCAAGAGACGTATTCTATACTCGACGCGTCTCTTTAGTCCATACATTTAGCGTTTAAAAAAGTTTTTTCGACACGAATGGTGTATCTAGGCTAGGATATATGGAAATGAGATACTGCTTAGATCACAATCTTCGATCCATGTTGCTCAAACAAAATGTTTCTACATTTGACGGTCGATGTATCCTTCTACCGGATAAGGCGGCTACAGGAAATGACGTTACTCGAAACCATAAGCTAATACAAGGTATCATCGGTGGAGAACTCAGTAGAATATCGAACTTGTGCCGACCCTTTCTTATTCACATGATTTAGGCATAGACCCTTAGGTATGCATGGCTTCTCACAATATGCATAGATTGAAAATAAATCCTTTCATGAGAGTGCGTATTTTAGCAGCTCTGTGCCTCTTTCGTCGATTAAGACTCTAGCTAGAGATGAGCACTTCGTATTAACAACGTAAATCTTCATGATGACGAGCTATATAAACATAGAAAACAATAGTATAAGCGATGTCTGCGAAGAATTTCTTAACGCCTGCACAAGTCGTAGAGAAGTACTTCGTGGAAATTTACGTCTGTATCGGTTGGATTATTCTTTCCTAGTACAAGATGTCGCACGTAACTTTAGATATAGCTCCGCCTCATTGAAATTAACTTTTATTCTATCTTCTTTGTTTCCGTAGATAAACGATCCCAGTACCATACGATGTCATTGCTGTTGTGTGCTCACCATAGGCTACATATTTTATTGAGCTCAAGCATCTTCATGTCATGATTCATTTTTAATTCATTCGGGATGTCTTCATTAATAAATATATATCAATCGGTCGATTACATATGATATGGGTGGTACGAGTTCAAGGTACTAACTTTATCGTAATTGATGTCAGCTTCATGCTTATTTTCCTTATGGAAGCTTCATGAAGGCAGTCTATTGAAGGCAAAAATTTCAAGACTCCCCTAGAGTCTCTCAAATGGAATTGTTTGTCATCTTTAATTCAATCCCAAATCGAATTCGACTCATGATCTAATGGGTCGGTAGATAAAAACGCCTTTACTGATATTTGACTGCATGTTCGGTTCTTACAGCATGCGTTGTTAATCACATTCTAATTTGTAAATGGTCAATAAAGAGTCAAAATTGCCAAAGCCTTGCTTCGATTGTGCCTCTACTTCTACTTAGCAGCAATTCAAGCCACCTCCAGAGGTGACTTGGTATACTTTAAGCATTAAAACGACTCTTCAAACAGCAATTGTCCACGACATCGATACAAAATACAAAAGTACGCAGATGACACTGTCCATTTCGTAGCTTTGAACGGACTGACAAGTATGTTTGATTCTTCTTAGGCTATGTCATCTGCTTTAGAAAACGCCGAAATATAACCTTTGACTCCCTTACAAGACATATAATGCGTAGAAACGAGAGTGACTCAATGAAGATCATGCCACTTCATATCAATTGACAAGAATCCGCTATGGACACTTTACAACATACAGTATTAATACATATTAGACGGTGCCACATGCGTACTATATCGTACTAATTTCGATTGGTCTATTGGATCGATGTTAGCTTTCTAGCTACCAGGACGGTCAGGTGGATAGAAACAAAGCCATGTCTGAGTATGATACAATGATAAAAATACTAGATGATTTCCAGGTAGACAGTATGCCGATAGTTTGGGTACTTTGGTTCGCTGCTAAAAAATGAGCTTAGATGAGCTATGCCGTCCAATACATCTGCGTACACGAGCCTATATAAAATCCTAGACTACTATCGCCATTTAATGCGGAGTATTTGTCTCCATCTCATACCGGAACAATCTTTAAAGGCTAGCTCTGGGCACTCAAGATCATCCTGGTCGATGAATCAGTCGATACTGTCCACTCAAATCATATAGGACGCAAAAGCCACTGCCAAACACTCCTTCTCTTCCAGCAAATGATCTTCACCCACTCGAAGGATCATAGTTACGTTTATACTAAATTTTAGGATAAGGAAAAGAGATAGACTGGGCTTGCGTTCTCATGTGAACTAACATGCACAGAATACCTAGGAAAACATTTTGAAGATTTCTGTTAAACGCTCGCAGCATGAAGCTATTATGATCATTTTACTTTATTTAGTTATCACTATCATATCCTTCTCTTCCTTTGCGTTTAACTCGTTTTGACAGCTTTCACCTAATGAGATCCGTCCACTCTCCATTGCTCTTATCTTTATCTCTATCGACCATGCTATTTTAGCATGACAAGTTATGCTGATTAACAGCAAAAAAAAGAAAGGAAGTATACTTAATGAAATGAAAAAGCAGGATATATTCAGCTTTCTCTTCGTCAGTGCATTCCTACCCACACCTCTCTTCCAAAGGACGTTATTCCTGAATTGATAGCATCGTAGCCCACTCATCTGTATGCAAGATGTAAGCAACAAAGAAGGCTAGTAAAGCGAACCTGATCAAGGTCGAGAGCTGCACCCCAGGATTCACGGCTTCATCTCCCAGCTGCCCGTCTCGACGCAAACGGACCAAAAATCTAGCCCCACCAGCTTTCCCAGTAGATTCGATCTTATCCTCCACCTCTAGTACGGTCTTTGCTTCTTGTAGCTTTGCCACAATTTCATCCGGAGTGTTATCACCCTTTTCAAGCACACACTTTACCCCTTGCTCCACCACAAGGTTTACAGTCGCAAAGTTCGAAGTCTCTGTGAATGCTCCGAGCATAACGTTCGGATCGTTCAAAATGAACGCCCATTTAAAATATTTTTCGATAACAGGACCTCCAAACATATCAAAGGTTGCACTGATGAGCGTGATGACCAGACGAATGTTTTGGTTCTTCGCTTTCCAGTTTTTCCTCTCGCCTAGGCCTTTCATCAGTGCGTCAAAACTTTTTTGAAGCGTCTTTAACCCCTTCTCAGTAGCTTTCAGGTGCTCACGAACCCTCTGTCGAGAAGCCTTCAGGCCTCGTACCCAGTCCGAATTTTCTGTGTTCACTTTGATTGCTTCTGAAATATACACGTGCTTCTCTTTTTGAAAGCAGCCTTCGCTTCCGCAATTCCATTACAAGCTTGATAAAGAGCGTTCTGTTGTTATTGTCATAGACGAAGCGGCAATGTGCCACCAAGTTTAAGCTTTTATGGACGAATACTCGTATCCGTTTGGGCTGGAAGTGCGCAACAGCTAGCTGTATAGTGGAGCTGACTTGATGCATGGATGTCGAGACAGACAGTATCGATACTATCAACTCATCTCTCTCCGATATGGACACGTCCTGGCTCTTGAAGATGTTATAGATGTAATCAGCGTACAGCAGGTTTATATTTTTCCACGATCTTATATGGAGTTTCCTTCACCACGTACTCTCTTTCGGCGTACTTCGACATCCGCTCGTGATTTTTAATGCTTTCGTACCGGTCGAGTCCGTAAGGTAGCATACGCTTCAGTATAGTCCGATGTTGCAAATCTATAGCTCGCTGTATCAACGTCGATCCATCCGAGAACGCCGGCGTTTGTATCCATTCCTTGTCGTTGATCCACTCGAATATGGCATCTCTCTTTCCAGTACCGTTTGTCTTAAAGGCAAAGTAAAGCATTTCTAATTCTGTGCTCATTTATGACACTGCAGAGTGTTTGCTTCCACTCTGCGTCTGTCACGCCTTCTGCAACCTTTTGAATGGTTTCGTAGCTAGTCTTTATCTCGCTCACATCTCCTTGAGCGATCGACTGACGTAAGACGCCTTGGACAGTCTCTTGGTTTTACTTTTCATCACTTTCGTTACACTTGTAAATGCTTTCAGCAAAATTACCGTAGTACCCGCATGCGTATTTTATTCGGCAAAGGACATGAGTGTTTTACCCGAACGGTCTTTTGCATTCGGACTCATTCCACATTCAGCCAACAGCTTTGCAGCTTCGACATGTCCTTCTTGGTCAGCGGAGGGAAGTGGAGTACTACCACGTCCATCTTTTTTATGGACATCCTCACCGTTTTGTAGTAGCAACTTTACCATCTCTATGCGTCCTCCCTCAGCAGCGATGTAGGGTAGGGTCGATCTCCTTTCATTCTCTTTGCTGCAATCTGCATCACTTTGCAAGAGTGCATCTGCCACATCCACATGTCCTTTCAATGCAGCACCATGTAGTGGAGTCCACGCTCTGTCCGTTTGTGCGCTCGGGTCCGCACCGTATGTCAGCATCAATTTCAGAATATCCACTCGTCCATACTTGGCAGCGATGTAGAGTGGGGTAGATCCACCCTCATTATCCTCATCAGAACCTGTATCACATTCTATAAGTGCACCCGCCGCGTTCAACTGTTGGCTAATCAAAGCGCTATGAAGTGGAGCCCAATCCGTGTCAGTTGGTGCATTGGGGTCTGCGCCGTGTTCTAGCATCAGCTTTACAGTCTCCACTTGTCCATGCTTGGCAGCGACGTGAAGAGGAGTTTCATCAAGAGCAGTGCTCGCCATTACACTTGCAGAGTAGTCTAATAGCATTTTTGCTGTTTTCGTCGATCCACGCTCGGCAGCAACATGGAGTGTAGTCCAGTACCTGGGGACACCTTGTACATCTCCTTCCTCTGCACACTTCCATAGGTATTTATTCGTAGTGCGAAAAAAGGCCATTGATAGTCGTTGCTATAGAGCGCAGTCTTGAGTTGAGTTGAGGCTTGGAAAGCAATTTGGAAGTGAAGCACCATGTTTGGTAGTAGTCAGCAAAGTGGAGGGTATATACCCTGAAATTATGCGATACAAGAGTACAATCTATCGAAATCAACCCATTTTGCTTACTTAAGACTTTCGAAAGAGCATAAAGTGTACTTAAAGAGCCAAAATGTGTCCCGACGATGTTTTATCACAGCCATAGTGTTTACTATAATCTTTGGCTCGATAGATGATAAAGTTGGATATATTTATAAGCATCTACGCGTGGCTACCATCTCCAAGGATATTTTCTCGCGACTTTGCTCATCTGGACTTTTCTAAATCCAGCGCAGCCTTTCAGTTCACTTGTGTACGTATTGCAAGAGTTTCTTTCCGTGGTTTTATGCAGCTACAAAATGGTGTAATTCGAAAATGCGACCTTTTGCTAGCTTAAATTATTCAAGAGCACGTGAGAATGTGTTAATTAGTATGCGTTGCTTCATGCGTAGCCACTTCAAAAGACGTTTCTTAGGTGCTAATAACTTTATAAAAATGAATATATTCGGAGCGTACCACCTCTCGGATGCCTATATCTACCTTCCCAACGGCTCGAATGTATATCAGAGTGATATACAGATAAACAAACTCGCCGATTACAATGTTAATATTAATGGTGTCAAAGTGTATAGAATGAATATACAAAATATTAACGGTGCTCACTTAACGTGGTCTGAAACCCTCCACATGCTACAGCGGCGTATTCCGTGAAGAACCTTTTTAATAGTGACTGTAAGAGTTTTATTACTCAAAGGCGGTGCAAAAAGTCTCGTCATCACCTTTCAAATGCACAAAGCCTTGCTTTATCCTTTCTCTTTCTTGTTACATCGAGCGCAGATAGCTGACGAAACCCCTAAATACAAGTCTGTTTTTGTTATAGACTGGCTTGGTAGACTGGCAGGTGAGTAGCGTGCGTTCGATCGGGCTTTAGATACCATAGGTAGCTCGAAGTGCGCATCATTTCAAGATAAAATTGTAGAGTTAGTGAATGGCTTGCAAGTCGGAGCATAAAACTAGTCGAAAGTGTGAATGTTAAGTAGTAATGATTTATTTATCCTCTAGTAGGATGGCATTACGATGATATCTTGGACGTTCAGCCCTTTTCCATAGACTGCTTGAGCAATTTTGCAAAACTGGTATGTATTTTGTGTGACGGTACCATGTGCGTAAGATAGCATGCTCACCACAGCTGGCTATTATCAAAGATCTGTCGTGTCATCCGTATCGATGTGGTCCGACCTATCTAGGAGAAAGGAACACGATTACAAGTACAAAATAAGGATAAATATATAGAGATCACATATAGTGAGAATATATGTCGATTGTGTCGAAGTGGAGACTAGTTGCTGATATTTATGCTTAACGAGCACTAAAAAGCAGGACCTATGTGTCCACAAGCACTAGAACCTGCTAGGCTACTGTCACAATCGTATGCAATATTTTGGCAGGAAATTGCAGATTGAGGAAGTTGCTTTTAATTTTGGGTCAATGTACCTGCTTCATAGAATTAGCATACCGAAACAAGGAGCTACACAGTTTCAGTCAGAACATCCTCTAACATCGTAAGTATTCATTGAACGTTTAAAACTATTGTATGCTTCAACCTATATTAGGCTCTTACACGAACGGTATATTGCTACGACTATGCTGCTTCACGTACTTCTGCCACGTCCTCTGCACGACAGCGTGTAGTAAAGTTTGGTTCGATGTTCTGGAAGTCACTTTGCTCAAGAAGCCACTCGACAATCTCCACATACCCCAGATATGACGCGAATATTACGGCTGAGCACTCTCTGCCTTCCCACTCTTGTGACAGATGATCTTCACGCACTCGAAGGGCCATGGTATCGCTCAAGCTGAATCCTTCCGATAAAATCTGTTTCACCCAGTCGACGAGTTTGTTCATGTCGCCGGTTGATCTTTGAACAGCAAAATGGAGTGGGTGCGCTCGAAAGTCCTTTTTGCTCACCTCGGCCAAATCCACAAAAGTTGGTTTCGTACTTATCACAGATGATGCCGAGCCCTTGTCGATGATATGCCTGTCTTTCTTCTCTTTCTGTTGCTTCTGAACCATCTTGGCAACATCCCACATACCAAGTCGCTTTGCTTTCACACTGAGTCTCGCTCCTCCTTGATTGGTCTTGTTGTTTTCTAGTGACTCGTTTTCCTTTCTGAAAGAATCATTTTCGTTTAAGCAGCTAATATCATCGATGGCTTTATCCATGGCATGGAATTTTTCATCTAGTGTATCCGATTGGAGCGAGTTTGCGTTCTTAACACACGAAGTAGTCTCGCCAGTATCTTTCATAGTAGACTCGCCCTTATTTCCATTCTCTAGTCTTGCCTTTGCTTCTTCTAGCTTGGCTACAAACTCATCTGGCGAAATATGAGCTTTTCCTAACACGTGCTTCATCCCTACATTAATCACTATCTCGTTAACGACGTCCTCCGAAGTCTCTGTGATGGCATCGAGTACAAGTCCCGGATCATTCATGAACACCACAGTCTCCAAGAGATCTTTGATGGCAGCGCCACCAAAGAGAGCGAGGGATGCACAGGTGAGCGAGATGGCCAGACGGATCTTTTCGTTCCCCTCTTCTTGCTGTTCTTTTACTCTAAGCGCTGTCACCAACGCATTAAAGTTGCTTCGAAGTGTTTTGAAACCCTTCTCAGTAGCTGCCTGTCGTTTGTCGAGCATTTGGATGGAAGCTTTCATGCCTCGCACCCAGTCCGTGTTCTCCGTGTTCACTGTGGTTGCTTCTGATTGATAGTCAAGCTTTTCTTCTTCCGAAAGCAAGTTCCGCTTGCCCAGTTCTACTATGAGGTTGATGAACAACTTTCGATCGCTCTTTTTGTAGACAAAGCAGCGGCGTGTTGCCATACTCAAACCTTTGTGGATAAACGCCTTTATATACTTCGGTCGAAAGTGGGCAACAGCTATATGTATGACTGAGTTGATGTGATGCATGGATGTCGAAGAGAAGAGCATTGAGTCGATCAATTCGTCCCTCTCCATTGCTGGTACGCCTTGGCTGCCACTGAGTATCTCAAGGTGCTCTACGTAGTGACGCTTCATGATCTCCATGGTCTTTTCGTGGGTTTTGTCTTGTAGCTCTTCGTTTTCCACTGACATTGGCTCAAGCTGGTGATTGCTGATAGCCATGTAGGGATCAAGTCGATAGCGTATCATGCGCTCCAGTGCATCCAGGTTTTGCAACTGCACAGCGCGTTGCATCAAGGTCGGCCCATTCTCGTATTTGGCTGCTTGGATCCAACAGATATCGTCAATCCAATTGATGATAGCATCTCTCTTGTCAGCATTTCTTGTCTTAAATGCAGAATAAAGCATTTCGACTTTATGGTCATGCATGGTTCGGGTGAGTGTACTCCTCCTCTCGAGATCCTCAAGAGCGTCTGCAGTCTGTCGAAGCTTTTCATAACTGGATATCATCTCACCCACTGACACCCCAACCATCACCTGACAAAAGGTAGGTAACAGCTGACTGTCATCGCTTCTTTCGTAGGGATCTAGTCCGTAGAATAGCATGCGCTCTAGTGCATTTCGGTTTTGGAAGGCGACACCTCGCTCGATCAAAGTCGATCCATCCGAGAATGTAGCTTTCTGGATCCATTTCTTGTCATTAATCCACTCGAAAATGGCATTTCTTTTCCCAGTATCCTCCGTCTCAAATGCAAAGTACACCATTTCGAGTTTATGGTCGTGTAGGATGCTGGTGAGTGTACGCTTCCATTCCAAAGTCGCCATACCTCTTGTACCTTTCTGAGTCTTGTTGTATCTAGCTTTCATCTCACTTAGGTCTTTATGAACGATTGTCTGACGTAAGACGCCTAGCACGTGCTCTCGACTTTTACACTTCATGGCTCTTGTAAGACTTGTAAATGGTTTCAGAAGAGAGATGGTATCCTCTGCGTATGGAGAGTCATCTAGACAGTCCATCGCAGTTCTACCATCGTTATCTATTGCTAGTGGATCTGCTCCCCATTCAGCCAATACCTTTATAGCCTCTTTTTGTCCTTTCATTGCAGCGTAGTGAAGTGGGGTTCTACTTAAGACATTCCGTGTATTGGGGTCGGCACCATACCTCAGCAGCAGTTGAATACTCTCCACTTGTCCGTGTTGTGCCGTATAATGAATTGGTGTCCAATTCTCGTCGTTTTGTACATCTGCGTCTGCACCGTGCTTCAACAACCATTTAATAGTCTCCATGCGTCCTTGTCGTACAGCGTAGTGAAGTGGCGTCCACTTTCGGGCACTCAGTGCATTTGCGTCCGCACCGTGTTCCAAAAGTAGTTGTGCGGCTTCCATCCGTCCATTTTTCGTAGCGTAAAGTAGTGGAGTCCAACTATCGCTGGTGAGTGCATTGGGGTTTGCACCATGCTCCAACAGGAGTTGTGTAGTCTCCACTTGTCCATTTTGTGCAGTAAAGTGAAGTGGTAGTCGATTTTCATCATTTGGAGCATTTGCATCAGCACCATGTTTCAATAACAGCTGCACAGCCTCTACTTGTCCTCTTTGTGCACCAAAATGAAGCGATGTCCAGTTCTCACTCGTCTGCGCATTTAGGTCTGCACCATTTTCCAGTAGTAGTTTGATGGTCTCCATTCGACCGTACTTGGCAGCATAAAGAAGTGGAGTCCAAACGTCGTTAGTCACTGAGTTTGGATCTGCACCATGCTCCAACAGCAGCTGGGTAGTATCCACTTGTCCATGTTTAGCAGCGTAGTGAAGCGGTGTCCAATTTTCATCATTTTGAATATTTGCGTCTGCACCATTCTCCAACAGCAACTGGACAGTCTCCACTTGTCCTCTCTGCGCACCGTAATGAAGTGATGTCCACTTTTCGCTCGTCTGGGCATTTAGGTCCGCACCATGCTCCAACAGAAGTCTAATAGTCTCCGCTCGGCCATATTTGGCAGTATAAAGGAGTGGAGTCCAAACATAGTTATTTCGTGCATTGGGATCTGCACCATGCTCCAACAGCAGCTGGGTAGTGTCCGTCCGACCATGCTTGGCAGCGTAGTGAAGCGGTGTCCAATTTTCATCATTTTGAGCATTTGCATCTGCACCGTACTTCAATAACAGTCGCACAATTTCCACTTGACCTCTTTGTGCACCATAATGAAGTGATGTCCAGTTTCGGGCACTTAGTGTATTGGGGTATGCACCGTGCTCCAGCAACAATTTAATAAACTTGGCTTGTCCGCTGTGTGCAGTATAGTGAAGTGGGGATGTATACTTTCTATCCCGTGCATTTGGGTCTGCTTTATTAAGCAATAGCAGCTCGACCACGTCAACATGGTCACCTCTCATCGCTACTATCAATGGTAGTACAACCTCAACTTTGCCATAATCCTTGCAATTCACATCACCACCTTTACTAATCATTTTGCGAACACCCTTTGCATCTCCTGTCTGAGCGTACTCCCACAGTCTCTCGTTTGTACTTTTAGTTGCAGACATTAACAATTTTGTGATAGGACTCGATGCTGCGTCGAACGGAAGCCTGGGTTTGGAAGGTCGAAATGAAAAATGGCACTATGACCGAATTGAAACCAAGACAAAGAAAGAAGATCGGTCCAACAGATATGTCCAGAGAGTATCCATTCTGAACCTATGCACTATAGCAGTACAATCCGACGAAAGTAGCCACTTTAGCTTAATCGAAGCTTTCGATACCAGGGTACAGTATTGTTAAGTCAAAGAGCGCTACCACAGTGTTTGTACACGGTCATCATGTTAGCTATTGGCTTTAACTTGATAAAAAGCAGGGCCGTATTTATTCACAAGGAACTAAGCACGGTCACCATCTCTGATCTGTGTTCTTCCACGACTTGGCCCATCTGAACTCTTCAAAACCCAGCCCACCCTTTCAGTCTAATGGCAACTGGATCCGCAATCTTCACGTTATTACGTTGTCTGTACTTCTACTCGGTCAAGCTTAGTTCCTTCTATTAAATATGTTCCAATTAATCATTCATTCTTTTTGCACAAAAGCTATAGATGATTCTTAAAATCTCTGTAGCAAACACTTCTCGACGTGTTTCACAAGCCTTTATGACAGTAATGGTTGGCTTTGACCGAGGGTAGAAAGAGATGTAACCTGTATTGAATTTTGGGCTTTTATTTCCATAGATTTTAAGTAGCCGTCACTAGATCTAAGTCATAAGTGTATCTTTCCATCGGACTGTTCAGTTACAGCAGTGGCGTGCTAAAAAGTAGTGCGACAAAGCAAGGTCTCATTAGTATAGAAAGCACCAAATTGTGGAAGTTCGTAAGGGTTTTATCGTGATCAGATGCTTCATAAGTTGTCTCTTAGATGCTTGCAGCACGCCTCAGATAAACATTTGGAGGATCGGAATTTCGCCGAAATAGAACGACCTGGTTCTATGTCGGGGCTGAAGAGTCGAGTGAATCCAAATCTAGTGAAAGCGGGTTCCATCTACCTTCCAGAGTCCAAAATCGGATAAGTTTGGATTCTTGATATAAATGTTCATCCGAAGTGCGGCTTCTATACATTCAGGTCTGCTTCTTTCTTCATTTTTCTGAGGAACTAACTATATCTTTTGCAAGAAACGTTTCCTATACTCGACGCATCTCTCTAAATTATCCTACTTGGTACATCTGTGGAGTCCTGAGACAGAAATGGTTCATTCTCCCTAGAAGATAATGAAGAGTAGAATTTGCTTTCATCACAAACTTCGATTTAAGTTATATGAACAAAAACCTTCTACGGTTGACGGTCAGGGTATCTTTCCACCGGATAAGGCTGGTACACCAAAGGACGTGAATCTAGTTTATGAGCTGATAGGAGGTATCGTCGGTGTAGAACTTGGTAGAAAATCAAAATTTATGCCGGGCTCAGTCTTATGCAGGTCAATCGAATTCGTATATGTCGAGGTACGCATCGCTTATTAAAAGATGCATAGACTGGAATCAACTTACTTGACGAGGGCGCACATCCCAGCAACTCTACACATTTTGTATTTGTCAATATCCTAGTTGGATATAAGCAATTCGTACATATAAAAAATCTTTATGGTGAGCAACCTATATAAAAGAATAGACTAGCATTGGGGGTTTCAGACATTTTAATTTCTCAACGCTGTTCCGAGGGCTTTTAAAGCAAAAGGAATATACCATTTGCTTGTCAACAGGTATGCATTATGTTTTAGAAGCTACATGCAAAGATTTCTGTGTTATGCTCTAGTGCCTACTTGATAAGGATGTAATGTACGCCATCAGCTACTCTTGTCACCTGCAAACAAAATAATCTATGATCGGTTATGATAAGGATATGAAGACGTACATACTGTTTAAGAAAAAAATTGATTCACAAAACTGAGAGATATCATTTCTGAGCAGTTTAAACGGTAGCGCAAACTAGAAATTGTTTCCATCAATACTTTCATCTCCTGGGCAACTCCGTCACAAAAATACAAAATCTGAGACTCTATTGCATAGCAGTTGTGGTGTCGTAAAGCCAACCTGCCTAAAGTCTAGCGTTTGCGTCTTAAACTCTTTCTATATGAATGCAGGCGTGGTACTATGTAGATCATATTAGCGCATACCCACTGACGAGCGTCTGCTTTAGTTGTACTACTATCGTTAAAATTCTAACTATGAGACGGTGCCATATGCGTAATATGACACAGTAAACAGTCTTTTGAATTTGAAGGATTTATGCTATCACCGTCTACTTCTGCCACCATTATTTTGAGAGAAGCGAAGAAAAGACCAGTCGGAGTCGACAAGAATAATCCAATGAATCTATGATTGAGCTCTACGCAGATTAAGTAAAATGATAGACTAATTGCTGCTAACGATGTTTAAAGCGCAATGGGATTTTCGAATGGTATTGTTCACACCTGCTACTATGGCTTACTAGACTAACTTCACCATCACATGCAATGTACAAGCTATGAATTCGCATAAGGAGCCACTTGGTAATATCCGTGTGCCGCAGGTAGATTGCAATCATTACTGCCGAGCACTTCATGTCTTCCCACACTTCCAACGAATGATCTTCGCGCTTGAAGGACCATAACAACATTAATGCTGGCACCTTTAAGTACAATCAATTTTCTCAGCTTATTTAAATCTTTTCTAGTCGCTATTACTGGCATGCACGGCATTTTGGAGTGAATGTGCATGAAAATTATCTAGAATCCTTAGACGAATCATCAGAATTAAGCTTAGTAGTTGTCACGGATAGCATGTCGGTCAAAAAACCGATACGCTTGTCTCCGGAAAACGACCTTTTATATCCTATCGCTGGCCTTAATGGACCTTGAGAACGCCCACCGTACTAGGTCTATTTTCTTTGCATTTTCTTTGCATCATTTTTGTGTCGTTACAATCTGTCTAGTTGCTTTCAAATGGCATGTTGTTGTGATCTCTAGTGAGTAGGAAGCACAAGTTTTTCTCTTTGTGGATGCAAGATGAATTTCATTTAATCTTATCTCGGAAGCGTAATTCCTACGACGACTTCTACCCCAAGAAAGATATATCCCAGCATTGACACCACGTCGACCACTCCATTTAGAGCAAAATGTAAGCGAGAAGGACGATGATTACAGAGATCAAAATTCTGAATGAAAGTTGCGTCTCGTAAAGGTTT
Organism: Salisapilia sapeloensis; assembly: GCA_023334545.1. Taxonomy (NCBI): domain Eukaryota; phylum Oomycota; class Peronosporomycetes; order Peronosporales; family Salisapiliaceae; genus Salisapilia; species Salisapilia sapeloensis. Next base: position 18,931 of record JAADVB010000308.1, read on the forward strand.
TTTTCGACACTTATGTTCTCTTTCTGTTGCTTCTGAATAAATTTGGCAACGTCCACCATAGAAATCCGATCCGCTCTGCGAGTGATCTGTGTGTTGTCTTGGCTGCCATTGGTTGCTTCATTCTCGCTAGCGAGATGCTCATCTGCTGCGTCCGACTGAGAAACCCCTGCACTTCGATCACGTATAGAAATCTCGTCAGCATCTTCTTGATCGGACCCCTCTTCGTTTTCAGCATCCAGTCTGGCTTTCGTTTCTTCTAACTTGGCGACAAACTCATCTGGAGAAATATGAGCTTTTTTAGCACATGCTTTACCCCCTCTTTGATCACTATCTCGTTAACAACATCCTCCGACTTGTCAGTAATAGCGTCGAGTACAAGCCCCGGGTCGTTGACGAAGATCGCAACCTCTAGCAGCTCTTTGATGGCAACACCTCCGAAAAGAGCGAGGGATGCACAAGTGAACGAGATAGCCAGACTGATCTTTTCGTTCTCAGCGTCCCGCTCATCCTTTTCTTGGAGAGCAGCTACCAAACCGGTATAGCTGCTCTGAAGTGTCTTTAGCCCCTTCTCCGTACTAGTCAGACGCTCATCGAGCTTTTGGATGGAAGCTTTCATGCCTCGCACCCAGTCCGTGTTCTCCGTGT
>JAADVB010000309.1:0-19449 GCA_023334545.1 Salisapilia sapeloensis
GTTTGAAGATAGCCTCGATGCTGTTGGCAGCTAATACATACTCGCTTAAAGTTCAAATTAGATGCTTCATTAGTATCGATTGTGCTAAATCAACACAACTCGAGATTATATAAATCATTCAGTCGTTTGATGCAGGAACTAAATCCAGATTTGTCTTACTTGAATATCGTTGCTAAAACTTGTTCGATAGAATTTTGAGCAAGTAGATCATCGTGGCATCTGATGGTTCAAATTCATTACAAGATACATATTAGGGCGTGTCAAACCTGTCAAAATCGTAAAATATAATGAGGTGTCTGACTTTCATATAATCGGACATAGCTCCAAAAATCGGAAGTTTTATTTCAGGCGCTCATGAATCAGTCAGTCTCCAGATAAGATAAATCACCTCCAGAAGTGGTTTTTATTTTGGAAATAAGATCAGTAGAGCCGAAAGATAGAAATCTTGCTTAAGAAAAGTGAGGTACTTTTTAGGCAGGTTTGACATCCCCTAATAGCAGAATTTATCTAGCAAATGATTCGTTCAAGCATCAAAAGCTTTGACGGCAGGGAGGCTAACCACTCGCTGCGCTGGGGACTCGAAGCCATTGCGCTTGGCCTATCGGTCATACGCAACAGTGTCGAGGCATTTATCACTCATTTTTTGATTTTAATTGGTGCACTGCTAACGACCTTGAATTTCTTGGCGTAAAAGTTCTTGTGGATCTCACAGGGATGGAGAACAATGGTACGCATACAAATATTCGTAGCCTAAATCGAATACATATATTGTACGTACGAAACACTGCACAAATTACGCATATGGCTCCGTCACAGTTGTAAAAGTACTATAAGAGTTGTTGATCGTTACATTTTGGTGCAAAATTTTCGTATCCTTCTACTCGTCGTGTAAACTAATTTATTCCACGTACTATATGGACGTTGCATGCTTACAGTGTCAGACAAATAATTGGTGTGGTTAATTTTTTGCTTTCTGCATCACCGTCTTCAAATTGACTCATATAGGGTCAAAAGAGCGACATAATGTTAGTACATTGCTAACGATAGATATTTTTAATTTACAATTCGGTTAGCGGTATATTCGTAGAGTACTATTGGAATATACTTTAAATTAACATGTTGATTGCATAACACTGAGTACAATGGAGAGGATAACTTTATTGCAGTCTCTACAAGCAGAGAACATCTTTGAGTAGGTTTGCGCGCTACTAAGGCAACCCTTAATCTCGCAAATAAGGACTTCTCTAATTTCTTCTTTTGCAAGCTACATCATTTAATTAGCACAAAAGTTATGAATTTCGATGTGGATCTTCAGACTTTGATCTAATGTACGAAGTATTTGGCCCGGTAAAAGCAATTAGATCGTATGGAGACTGTCGATCCAGTCGAAAAACGTAGTCGTCACGTCATTTTGCTCGCATTAGAAATCTTAGGTCAAATTTTAACTCTCTTATGCCATCTCCATTCACAGATAATGCTGTGCGCAGACCTTGTTCATCGAACTGTTTCATCCTATAGTAACCCAGCCTACAGGTTTTCATATTGACAGCTTGTAGCCGTGCTTCATCTCCTAATTTATGAGCTCGAAAACGTTCACACACCTCTTTGTTTGTGTCTTTCACACAACACTTACAGTAGCTTCGTTGTTTCAAATTGATGGCCTTAAGAAACTAGTCTGATTAACAAAGCGAGGCCTAGTTGTTTTGCTGAAAAAGATTTCAAAGTATGTAAATCAAGGGGCAGCCATCTCGTTTTAGTTTTTATGTGCGACTAATAACTACTGAAAGCCAAGGAGCAAAAGAAAAATTGAATAACATAACGGTTGTTTACGTTTTAATCTACGAACTTGAGTGGTATTATCACATACGACCTATACGAGCCTAGGGTGTACTGAAACAGCATATTATTGCTATTGATGCAAAGGATTTCAAGTTTTTAAATTTACCTTCTCTAACCGATGCAGCAACAGTACATAAACAAATCGTAAAATACTTACTCTACTAGCATTAATGCTGGCATGCTATTCGTAAACTGAACGCATTACTAGCCCTTGTTGTTAGGCATAGATTATTGACCAACCAACTTGTAAAACCATCGCTTCTGTGCATATGATAGTCGAAGCGTTACAAGATTTGTAGCTTTAAAATGCCAAAAGTAGGCTAGTAACTATATGAAATTTATCAAGTAAAAGTTAGCTGAAAGGTAAATGTCTAGGTCTTTTCATCCTTAACTATAGTATCATAATTTTGTTTGGGGCTTAGCCTAATCGATGCTTGTCACTATCATCAGCAAATAAATGTAGCTTGTAGAAGAGCTCTTCGTGTATTGCATGCGATGACAAGACTCCAAGAAGAAAACGATAATTGATCAAAACATTTCTGTTATATAATGAGTTATTGCTATAGTTTCTTCATCTTTAAGGTAGTCTTCCATAGCCTACACATAACCCACAAACTTTGTACGTGGAGCACTAAAGTATACATTGCTGTCGTGAAGACACGAGATCCCGTCGTTCCACAACCCCCAAAGGACACTGCTGTGCGCGACGATGGGCGTACATATCTGACTAAACTGAATATAAAAAACACGAAATACAAAATACCCAAAGGACTGCAAGGTACATTTATAAAGTTGCTTCAGCATTCTTAGACGATTGAAATGTACCACGCAAATTATCACACATCGTACTTGACTATACAAAGTTGCTCGAATTGCAAATAGTCACACAGTGTGCTTCCAGTAATATCAGAATGTTCTTTTATCTACCAAGATATCAACGTCAAAACTCGGACAAGTATGGGGAATGAAGTGAGCCGACCTCCGACGCCGACAGCGCCATTAGAGGCTGAGCCACCTGCCAAAAATGCGCTATCTCCCAAACCTCCACTACCACCAGCATCAACCAAGCCTAGGAACGCTAACAGTCGTGTTCGTAGACGTGCACGAGGTGGTAGTGTTACGTACAACCTTCGACTGGTCATCCGAGGTGCTCGAGGTACGGGCAAAACGTCCTTGTATCAGCGATTGCGCGGTCGCCCGATACCAGAAGAACACCAGTCAACGAACCAACTTCAAAGTGCGACTGTAAAATGGCAATTGGACACTACGACCGAGGAAAACGTTCGATGTGAAATCTGGGATGTAGTCGACAAAGGGTGGTTGGTCACTGATGACGACAAGAACGAATCCCCTACACAAGGTAGGAAGAGTAGTGACTCAGTTGAGGAGGAAACAACATTGCATGGTGGTTCAGGCCTTCAAACATCAGCTATCCAGTCTGCTATTAGTGGCAAGGATACAGCTAGTGGATCCCATTCAGTTGCTGTTGCCGATGCCTCTACCATCAATGTTTATGCTGAAGCGCAAGGTGCTATCTTTCTGATTGATGTCTCACGAAAAAGCACGCTCGAATACGTTGCTCGTGAATTGTCCAATGTACCCCATGACATTCCGACCTTGGTACTAGGCAACTTTCGAGACTATGATTCGAGTCAGAGACAGGTGTTCAAACAAGATGTCGAAGAGGTGTTGTACGCGAACAGCGCGAACAGTCAGTCTATGCCAAAGCGTCCAGAGGAGCTGTTGTACTTTGAATGCTCTCTGAAGAACTGTTACGGACTGCAGTCATTGTACCAGTACTTTGGCATCCCGTTTTTGCACTTGAAGCAAAAGATGCTGCGTCAGCAGTTGCAGACAGTTGAGAAGAAGACACTGGAGTTAAAAGAAAGTTTGCAAACTAGGATTCAGAACCAAAAATATGGAGAGTATATGGAGCAACTGCAGCGAGACCATGCGGATATTCGAACAGGTAGGCAACGCCATCGGAGCTCAAGTGGAAACTCCAAGGAAGAATCTGCTCCAAAGGAGGAGGAAGAAGCAGCGCCTTTATCGGATGCAAAAGAGCAGGTAGAAGATCTACCGGAGCGGAAGCCATCAGCTCTCAAGATGTCGCATACTGAGGACGATACAGCTACGGCAACTGAAGACAGCAACAAAGTTAAGGACGTGTCGAGTGGGAACAAGAAAGAGGTTAAAGACACCCCGATCGTAAAAGGCAATGGCGTAAAGGAAACGGATAGCAAAATAGCTATCGAAGTGGAGAAGGTGGCCGAGAAGTCAGAGTCGTCGGAAATGTCAACTGGTACTTCAATGGGACTGGAAGATTTCCGAGTACCAGCGAAATTTATGAATGATTTGGATGCGTTTTACTCGGAAGCCGCGGAGGAAAGTAGTGAAAGTGAACATGAGAATGGCAAGGATAGTGAAGAAGAAGTGGTCGTGATTACGCGTAAAAACTCTGGACGCAGCGCTGGTCGAGCAGTGCATAAGCAGCAGATGATTGATTCTTCCGACTCGGAAGAAGATGTTGCCAAGCCGGTATCTCCAAAGAGACGGTCGGCTGTAAAGAAGAAGCAAAGAGCTCGACCAAAGAAAAATGCATCGTCGGGCTCAATCAAAAGTGATGCAGCACACGATAAGGAAATCGAGCGACAGGTGGAGGCCTTTGCATCTTCAACCTCCAGTCAGAGCAAGTTGAAGGAAACGGGTAATGTTGCACATGATAATGTTGAAAGAAAGGAGCCGCAGGAGGAAGCGCAGCCCGTTGTAGACTTCAAGTCGAAGACGAGTGAAAAGCCCTTTACTTTGTCGAAAGAGGGGGAACTCGCCTCATCGCAATCGGCGGATAAATTTCCACCTTCCAAGTCGATTGAAAAGAAAGTGGAAGAGCCTGGTATGCCACGATATAAGGATACGTTGCCTCCATTCGAGTCGATTGAAAAGAAAGAAGAAACATCTGCACCGACCGTTCAATCATCAGCGGAAAGTGGCAACGACTTGGAGGCGTTTCTTAATGCTGGAGATAGTGATGACGACAGTGCTCCATTAGCAAGTAAAATTGCCGCTCCGATGCATGTGGAAGAGCTGGCGGAGAGTGATGACTCAGACGCTGGTGGATACCTCGAGTACCGGCGGCAGCATAACAAGGACGGATTAAAGGAGCAACAGCAGGCACTTCAAAAAATGGCTCGAAGCATTTCTGACTCAAAGACTAGCCACGAGGCAGAAGAAACGGACTCTTCGCCTGTAAACCTGAATGACGACATACTGGCATCGATTCGTCGTGCTCAAGAAGAGATGAGTCAGCAGTACGATGCGACTGCATCCAACTCGTCTGGAAAGAAGAAGCATCGGAAGAAGAAGAGCCATAAGAAGAAAAGGAATAAAGAGTAGGCGCGATTTTTGAAGTTTATATGAGTTCAGTTTAGTTTGACTTTCCAGTGGAAGCATCGGAGGTAGGACGAGGTGAACGATTCAGATAAACATTCGATACAGGTGCCGTTTTAGTGGAAGAAAGTACATTGAACTGTCTCATAAATATGCTCTTCATTTACCTCGGATATAGCGTGAGCTTGTCAATCTATTTTACTAGAACATGCGTAATTCCACAAGAGAATGATAGAAGTACCGTCCTTTTTTCTGTTGAGGTACCCAGTTGGATGGTCACTTTGCTTTAATCGTTAGATAAAAAAAGTCACAGAATCCGATTACGATGTTGCTTCATGCATCCAAGACGCGACGAAATGGTCGACATAGGGTCCCTAAGCCACCTCTGACGTTGCCGTTGGAAGAACGAGAGGAAACCAAACCGACACGTCGCCCACGGTATGTCTCGAAGAATTGCCACACCTTGCGACGACTTGGACCGGATAAAGTGTACCTCCGCTCCGCTACTGGTCGCCATGTGCTTTCAACACGTCGTCGCGTCCCTCATCCCTCCACCGAAATCAACACATATATCCCTGGTGAGCACGATAGCGATGTAGAGAGCGAGGACGATCTCGAACTCGAGTTATTAAAGATGCAGACGCAGGTTGAAGCTTTACGACGTACGCGTGATCTAGCAGATACGCGCACCTTAAACGCACACGCGCATGCCGTTTCGCACGCAATGGCAGTAACAGATAAATTTTACCAACTCTTTGGTCATGGCTATAATCCGGACAGATATCCACAAGCAAGTCGATCCAGTGCTGGGTTTTTACGATCCGTCATGCACCCGGATGTGGTCTGCAGTGATTTCCGTGGCGTCGATTTATTTCTAAAACAATACGAGATGTGCACTCACGGCCACGAAAGTTGGCGATTAGAGATGACAGATATTGAAGTGCTGCAGGCGGATAGTGCACAGTCGCTGGAAGCACCGAGTGAAGACGTGAGCCATAACGACTGGACGGCACTCTGGACAGGTACGGAGAAGGGTCATGTTGTCATCAAAGCCAAAGCGTATGCGGTCTTCCGAGTAAATAGGACGACGCTTGAGAACCTTTTTCCAGGGATCATCGCGGATGAAAATTTGACACAAGATCTGGTCGGAAAAGAGTACGTCATGCAGTACGACAAGATCTTTCACTTCAAGAACGGCAAGATCTTTATGCACGAAAGCTACGTTGACTTTTGCGCGAGCTTGCTAAAGATGGTCCAAGATCCCATGTCAACGATGAAGTTGCTGCAACATTCAATCATGACGAAAAACGGGCATTTGAAGATTGAAGAGGTGGAGGAGGACAAGAATGAATTGCATAATAGGGTCATGTAGACACGATATATTATTTTCGTAGCCGCAAAGTAGCTTGCAAGTACTAAATAAACGATAGAGCGTTGAAAAGGGAATGATCCTGCGGTATACAGCATTACGCTACATTGTCCTCTCGTGTTATGTACATGTGTGTGGTACGCACCACACATTCCAGTCAATCTTCTCGCGAGCATGCTCTCGACGCAAACCAAGACCGTCGCAATATGCAGTGTGGTTCTGTATGTCAAGTTCTTCATCACTACGATGATTCAGGGCGGTAAGACGTTTGCCGCTGGCACGCGACCTCCTGAAGACTCGGGCTTGATCAAATCGAAAGACTTCCCGGAGACGCAAAACTACGGTCTTGCGCCTGTCGACGAAAGCGATGAGGCTACGGCAAAGCGATTGACAAAAGCCCGCGAGATCGAGCATCGTTGGCGGCGCTTGGTACTAAATGATCTTGAAAACATTCCACTCCCGCTCATTGTGTTTGCCATGGGGGCGCTCACGGACGCGAATGTCATTGTGCACATCGTAGCAATGAGTATTTTCACGGCCTCTCGCATCGGCCACTCATTTGCGTATGCCAACGAGATGCAGCCGTACCGTGCGTACTTCTACATGCTTGCCGTCGGCGCGACGTTCGTCGGTGCTGGCAATGCCATTTACGCATGTATCGTGAACTAAGCGATTTTAGACTAAAAGTAGTTCCTTTCACCCAAATCAAAATCGCTTTCGTTTATTATGCATTAATGGGAATCTTCATGGCATCTACCTCGTAGATGCCATGAAGCATTGAGATGTTTATTTTCATCGTTCATGCTGCTTGTAGTTTCATGTGTTCCAGTTGCTAACTTTCCGCTTTGGATTGCATGATATTGTAATCGTCCTCGACGTAGACTGCTACGTTGTGTAGCAAGGCAATACTTCATTTTCCACGCTGCTGTCTGCACTCGACCTCAAAGAGCTTTCGAACTGATGCAAATACTTTGAAGCCAATGGCTTGGTCGAAGAGGACAGCATGTATGTTGTTCGTTTATATCTACAAGTGTCAGATATGAGTGATGAAGCTGGGGCGGCAGAACAGAAGATAGTTGACGTCTTGGAGCGTATTCCTTAAAGTGATGGCGATGTATTTTCCTTTGATAATTTCCGCGTGGATGTTTGTGCTATTGGAAATGAGTATGATTGCTTGTACCTACACACTCGTGTTCACAAGGTTCCTACGATTAATTTACAATAATTGTATTGGGGAATTGGCTTTATTTCTCATTTGTTATCACACTGTCTTTGGCATCGATACTGGTACTTGCTCCAACGTTTCTGAGATAGCAACTCGTAGAAAGATGCCAAAGAAAGCATGGATGTCGGAATCGTCATCATCGACACATTATGTTTTTACTGCTCAAACTCAATGTGCTTGTGAACTAAAAGTCTATACACAAGACTCCTTTGCCTTCATGTATGAAAGAGAAATAGTTGTAAAGCTATGATAGATATAATTTGTTTATAATACGCAAGAGTTTTTAGTAACCTCGGGAGTATAAACATACGCTAGACGTTCGACGTCAGGTGTTAGTCCAGTCAGTACCAAGATCATACATAGGTTTCCACTTCATACACAGTTCCTTCAGAGGTTTCCTTTATAACTAAGATACCCGAGCTTTGTTTGCAATCGCCCACAACGAGCTACATTTAAAGTTTACATTGCTTAATGCATCTATATTGTCCATCGGTTGCAAATAGCCGTCAACAATGATTTCTGCTTGTGATCAGAGTATGGAACTAAACTCTGCCGAATTGGAAACGCACACGGGGTTATCTAAATTTTTGCGGACCGCAGTACGATTCTATTCCATTAGATGAAGCATTTGTAGTATGCGCTCATGGCGGTACTTGCATTCCTAAAGATGACACAGGTCAATGTCCATGGGATTAGTCAAATGCATTTGAGGTGCGCATTTTTAATAGCATTTCATGCTCTTCGTGCTGGTACAATCGCACGATGTACCCATCAATAAAATTTATGTCTTCAGCACAAATGAGCTGTTCATCGTTCTCGAAAGAGAAGCCCACCAGCAATTATAAACCAAACCAAACTACGTTTCATTTTGTTAAAGCACGTGTCCAATCCCACATCCAGTACCTTTGATTGCTCACACGCAGCCAAGGCTGCACTTTTATTCGTACAAAGAACTAAATGCTCCAAAGGAGCCGAGATACCGCTGCTACACTACATCAATTGTTGCTCCATTTATGTGCTCTCGTTGTTTACATAGACAAAAGATATCTAATCAGCACCGTTTCAAGATTTGATTCGTAGTCACCACAGATCTCATCCTACCAGTTCCTATTCCTACTCGCATTAAACACTCGAAATTATGCTTTCGTCTCAAATGAAAACCGTTGCGGTATGCAGCTCCGTCCTGTATATCAAGTTCCTCACCACGAACATGATTCAAGGCGGTAAGACGTTCAAGGCTGGCACTCGTCCACCTGAGGACAGCGGCTTGATGAAAGGCAAGCACATCCCGGAAAAGCAAAACTACGGTCTTGAGCCTGTGGATGAGGCCGACAAGGAGGAAGCTGCTCGTTTGACCAAGGCGCGTGCCGTGGAGCACCGCTGGCGTCGTATGATCCTGAACGACTTGGAAAACATTCCTATTTCGATGCTCGTGTTTATTTCTGGAGCCCTCGTTGATGCCAACCCGACCGTCCACATGTACGCGATGGGTGTCTTCACGGCCGCTCGTATCGGACACTCGTTCTCCTACGCGTACCAGAAGCAGCCTCACCGTGCGTACTGCTGGGGTCTTGCTGTCCTCGCGTCTCTTGTCGGCGTCGGCAACGTTGCCTACACGTGTCTGACGAACTAGATACGTACACACTTAACAATACGAAGCTACTTTTATCTTCTACTTTTGCTAGTCACTTCATGCCCTTCATGCTATAAATAGCTTTTGCTTATCGTACATACAGCTCTTCATAAAGTTTCCGGCTAAATTCACACGAATGTGTTCTTATCTTCTAGAGTAAATATAGTATCTTTTCGATAGTGGTACATCCTGAATGTATTTACGAGTGCTTCACTCCTAGCAGACCACGCAGCATTCGCATTCGCTCTGTAGTCACTGCAGAGATGAGATGAGCCCTCTCGGTCAGATCTAGCCAGTAGCCTTCCTCTTTCGCGTTCGGATCTTACAGACATTCGCTGGATGCTGTTTGTGGCGTGAGATGGTACAGGAATGACCATCGCTCTACATTCGTTCGAGTGACTATTTTCACTCGAGTCGATCACAAATTTTTTCTCGAGCAAGGTGACAACAAGCGAAGAAATCATGGCCAAGAAGGTTATCCTCGTTACGGGCGCAAACGCCGGTGTCGGATTCGAGTGCTGCAAAGCGCTCGCCGCGTATGAAAATGTCCACATCCTCATGACTGGGCGCAATGAAGAGCGTCTTCACGCCGCTGCGGAAAAAGTTCGAGCGAACGCTTCCAGTACGGCCGAGATCGAAGAAGATATATTGGATTTGGCCAGTCTGGCGAACGTTGCTACCTTCTGTGACAGCGTCAAGGTCCGTGGACTTCACTTTTACACGGTCGTCTGCAACGGTGGACTCCAAACATTCACCAAACAACCGACTGTGGATGGCTTCGAACAAACCTTTGGCGTCAACCATCTCGCCCACTTTATGCTGATCACACGTCTAAAAGACCACATCGATCGTTTCATGACGCTCGGGTCAGAGACGCATGATCCGAGGGAAGGCACGGGACTCCCGATGCCGAATTTGTCCAACTTGGATGAATTGGCCAAGGGGTATGAAGATTTTAACGGGTTGGAAGCTTACACGACCAGTAAGCTCTGTAACATTTCCTTTACGCTTGCGTTCGTCCGTGCGTATCCACACGGTCCGCAGTCTATTTCCTACAGCCCTGGATACACCCCCGACACGAGTCTGTACCGTAGCTTTGGTGAAAAGCAAGATGAAATGGTGGATGCGACAACGAAGAAACTTCAAGAGAAAGGATTCCCTATCAGCTCGGCAGAGTATTCTGGTGGCATCATGGCGCAGCTTGCGTACGACAAGTGGGATGGACAGAAATGGACAAACGGAACGTATATCAGTATTGACCAAGTAAAGGAAACATCATCTCAAGCATCGGATCCAGTGCTTGCGAACGCGATTTGGGAAAAGTGTGAAGAGTTGACGGCCAAATTCTAATTGGAGCAAAGAAGAAGCGACGGAGGGCACGTTGGGTTTTTCTAGTGACAAATGATATTCAAAGGGTTCATTGTACTTGTTCTTTTTAGGCCATGTAGTACGCATACGATACGATTGTCAGGATCATGAAGAGACTGATAGACGTGCTTTTTCTACTGTTTCCGTTCGAATCCGACTGGGAATCACTGCTGGTGATCAAAGCGCTATCGTTTATAGAGGGTGCTGTCCAATTGGAGCAAGCTTCTTCGAGAGGTTTGATGTAGTCTTTGTCGATGGATACTTGCACGACTTTTGATAGGTCTCCTTCGACCATCATGGTGCAATCGTCTAAGGGCTGGATCTCCTTGTATAGCTCGTAGCAAGGTTTGACGGCACAGAACGGATCCAGTAGTGTAATATTGAGAAAGCCACGGGAGAAGTCGGTCTCAAGGAAGTATTCGTTACAAGCAGAGTAGGTGGTTCCATTCGTCAAGAGAGCAGTGGTTTTGTTGTCGCACTCAGGAATCGATGCTGACACAAGCGAGAGTAGGGTGAAGGTGCATATCACAAACAATGGATTCATATCCAATCCACTTGGTCTTGACAAACTGACTTGAAAAGTCACGAGAGCGGAAGATTGCCGTGAACAAGCTACTTCAATCTACGCGAAGCCTTTGGATCGTTGTAGAAACTGCTTAGTATCCGTTCGGCTGATTTTAGACTGAAACTAATCACTGCGTTTGACTCTATTTTCGAATTGGAAATTTTGCATCAAAGTTGCCAATACATCTGCAACTGGTTGCTTCTCCACCCTCTTTTCTTACGTAATGACGATCATCAAGATTTACGAAAAAGTAGGCGTCTTACGGGCTTTTGAATGGATGAAAAAGATGCATACCAAGCATTAATTCCAGTTGATTTAGAGGAAACATGCATATTTCACAACTGCGGACGTTTGGGTACTGTTGAATGAGTACAATGCGCTGGATTGTGGTGGTAGACATGCTAATCCTCATGAATCAACAGCAATCCAACACAGAACATATATTGCTCCGAAAGAGATGATAAAACTCAAGTACACGCATTGCTTATGGTAGAAAGTGAAAGATAAAGTAATTGGCTTGTAATGTAGAGCAACGTGCTATCTATTGATTCTCCAACGAGTCGACAGGTGCAGCTCCTGGATTCGGGTTTTGAATCACAATCAACGCATACTCCTTATCTACACGCGAATCACACACTTTAGAACCAAAAATAATATTTCAAAAGGCAGGTACGAACCGGGGGCAATCATAATCTCATGCTTTTTGGAGCGGAGACGAAGGAATGTCAGATCGTTCGTCGGATCCAACGTTCGGATCGTAGACTTTGCTTTCGCTGCCAGTTGAGCCACCAGAGCTGCGTGGTCTGTCGCAAATTCTTCATCACTAGAGCTCGTGTAGATCGGTACTCCTTCCTGGTTTACAATGAGCACGGCTTGGACGCCACGATGGCTCCGAAGTCGCTTAATAGTTTCCTCTGCTTCATAACCAGGCTATAAAAGTAGTAGAGAACAACCATGTAAGCGTACACGTTTATCATTTATGCAAAAGATGGTTAGAAGAGGTAGAGACCATCGTGATCCAAGTGCGCGTGTTTTAGCGTCGCTTCGGATGAAGTTGCGTTCAAAATAAAAATAAAAGTGAGACGAATCGAATTATTAGATTCAAAGGAACTTCAATCTCTTCAGACTTGATGCTCTTCCTTCTACTTTCTAAACCTTAGTGTAGCAGCTTCTGGATTAAAGTCTGGTGTCTCGATGAACTGGAGGAAAAGGTTGTTCAGTCGTTTGCGTAGTCCCTCTAAACTCTTTTCTTTTCTCCCTCTGCTTAACATGTCTGCTTCGCGATCGATAAGCTCAATAATCTCTCTCGTTAATCCACTATCAAACTCCTGTACAGTCCACTTGATATTCAGCAATAGATCGAGACGCTCGTCAACGGAAGATAGGACTCTCTTCAATCCATTATACAGTTGCATTAATTCTTCTGCTCGAACAGTGAAAGGAGTATGGACTTCTTTGATGGTCCCGTCACTCATCTGCCACTGCTTTGGGCGAGAGAGAAACCGAAGCATAGAGTCAATTCGTTGCTTTCGATTCGTATTGTTTGCAGATAGTTTCAGTCGATCAATTGTTTGGAGTAAGTGAGTTTCTTTTGCCAAGATGTCCTCCATCGCCTTTTGCCTCTCTTCGCTGGACAATTGCATGCTTTGGTTTACTTTACCAACTTCAATTTGTCTCCATTTGGTCAATTCGTTGTACAATACTTCAAAGTCACTCGTCTTTTTCGGATGCAAGCGGCGCTCAACTTGCCGTTTTTGGTACTCGGCATCATCGAGTGTATTCTCATGCTTTTCCAATGCGTTAATCTCCTCATGTCGGCGATGATTTTCACCTATGCTTAAAACGTAAGACCTAGACTTGTATCCACGCCACATTCGTTGGATGAGGAGAACTGCATCCTCCTTCACACTGTCCAGAAGATCCGAATCAAAGTATGATTTGACGTAAATGTTTCGATCTCCAGCTGAACTGATCACGAGGTCTTTGCGAGCCATCTGAGTGCCAGATTCCCGTTTAGTCTGTTGAGACCTCGTAACCAACTCTTGTGTCTGTGTGTCCCGGTGGGATCTAGGTGTCTTATACTCACGCCTTGCACGTGATACTACTGTCTATAATGCCACATATCAATACAGCTATCCGAGCTTGTGCTAGTTAGTGCTAATATAACTCACCTGACAAGACGCGTGATGAAAGATCTGCTCTGTTAGGCGATGACGGAAACCTCCAAGGTAGGGCTTCCTACCACTAAACTTTTCAACATCGACCGTAATGGTCCTGATGTTTTCCTCCTCTGTACAAGACCTTGGTGAGTCTTTCAATTTAATTTCTGTAACACAAGACATGCTTACCATCAAGAATATGGACAGAAATTTGATTCGGCATGACATAGTCTGTCTCACAAGTGCGCTTCGAGATCGATACTTCGAGAGTACGCGTTATGGCAGTATCTTCATTTAAGCCAAATTCACTTAGAGGTAGCTTCGAGATGTCATTTCCAGTCGTAGACTCGAGAGTTGGAAACGAAATATAATGCTGTGTAAGCTTGAGATCGGATGCTATCGTATTAGATAGTTCCTCGATAGTTGTGTTAGAGGTGGCGATAACTCGATGCCGAATTGCATCAGGCTGTAATAGCAGCAATAAGGAGAATCGTGGCGCGTCGTCTACTGGTTTTTCCTCCCGCTGATCCTTACGAGCATCGTCTACCGGTATCGGATCCGCTCCCTCGGCAGGCACGTCATGCACCTGTTGTTGATCAACGGTCTCCCTCTCCATCTCTTCATTATAGTCTTTATCCATTCTTGTGACTCCACAAACCCGTTTTCGGTCGAACGGATAAAATTAAGATAACAGCGACGCTTGATATTTCATCGCATCGTCCCAAATGACTTCAACTCTAGATCCTGTGGTAGAGTATAATGTATGTTCCTACAAACTCCTCCATACATTGCAAATTTGTAGCTATCCAACTACGAAATGCACGTGGGGCAATGCAATATAATAGAAACTTGGAATTGATCAAGAAGTATGCTATAGTCTAGACTAACGAGTGGAAGCTAGTAAATCCGTAGTTCCAGACATTTAAAAGACTATGGTCTTTGTCAGCTTGATGAGTAGTCATGTTGCAAAATAAGAAGCAAGGCTCTCCTACCAGGTAAAGATAGTCTTATGTGCAGGTACGGCTGCTAGTGTGCATTTTTGGACTGTCCTGTACAAATTTATAAGGTATCTTTATTAAAGCAAGCAACAAAACGAATATATCTGAATGTATCCGAAGCTATTTGAGTTGCGCCAAGTTGGTAGCATTTCCCATACGAAGATTTTTACGAAAATGAATGTTGGAAACCTAGGCATCCTGTTTGCCTTCTCTTCAAGCCCATTCAGTACACTTGCGATATTAATTCTATTTGCACATCTTTTGGTTGCTTTCACAGCACTGTTGTGTCTGTATTTACCTCGAAAAGTCTGATACAGAAGATCAACAAGGTTACCAAACGTGAAAACTGTGATTCAGCAGCAGCTTTTAGGCCGAGAATATCGACTTATCCGTTCATATAAGTATCCTCAATATTGTTGCCTTGATACCATAATTGCTGTTGTGGCAATTCTCTTTCTAGACCGGCATAAATCACCTGCAAAAGGAGGTATTTCATCGGTATAACAAAGCGAATTGAGCGACTGCTAGTATCGTCCTTATCATGTCTATCATATATTTTACAATATATTTCCTATTCAACCTGCTATACATAATGGAAATATGTATTTTCTTGTTAGTAGACAACCAAAGCCGTATACAGACGACGGAAGATATGAGAACGAATAACACTAGAATAATTTCTTATCACCCTTCCTAACTGAAATTTCACTCATGTACTGTTCGTAACAAAGGACCTTTACAAAAACACAAGCCAATCAAACCAATCGTAGAGTCTACTGACGGCCAGTCAAGCTTTTCTACGATGCTTGCGACGGCACCACCTCCGTCGGATACATTTCACCATCGTCCAGAGCCGTCTACCACCATCACTCCGCATGCCGATGGTGCTTCATCCCGTTCAGAGCCTCTATCGTCTCTAAAAGCTCAGACCAAGTCGGCCGTCTCACTTGTGAATGAGCGTCGTTTGGACTTTGTGCCTGCGCGTAAAGCAGCGAATGCATCTTTGAACACCTCGTCGAAAGCACCTCGTGCTTCTGAAACGAAGAATGTGGAAGTATCAAGTAAAGCCGATGCACTGGAAGACAAAGTCGAGAGGTTTTTGGCTTGGCAAAAGCCGCATCGTATCGGTCCTGGCTTGTCGAATATGGGCAACACTTGCTACCTGAACTCGACTCTGCAATGTCTATTGTACACACCTCCATTAGCACAATACTTGCTTCACACGTCCCCATCTGCCAATGCTCAAAAATTTTCTTTTCTACGTGCCATGGCGAAACTAGTGCAAACAGTGCACGGTTCGAATAAAGTTAAAGGGGCCCATCACTCGATCCAACCTCGAGAGTTTACCAAAAACGTTCGTCTCCTGTCCAAGCGTTTCCACATTGGTCGACAGGAAGACGCGCATGAGTTCTTTCGTTTGTTACTGGACCACTTTGATGGAAATGTATCGAAGAAGAAATCAAAGAAAACCATTGTTGACGCCATCTTCGGTGGTACTTTGACCAGTTCCCTCACGTGTGAACATTGCACATATGTTTCCAAGACCGAGGATGCGTGTTGGGACATGTCGTTGGAGATCGGATCACAGATTACCACTCTCCACCAGGCGCTGGCACATTACAGCGCGATTGAGAAACTAGATGCTGCGAACGCATGGAAATGTGGCGGATGCAAACGTCCGAGTCGAGCGAAGAAACAGTTGCAGATGACGTCGCATCCGAACGTGCTCGTGTGTCAGTTAAAGCGATTTGACAGTTTCTTCGGCAAGATTAAAAAACATATTGCGTTTCCTCTTGTTCTGGATATGGCCAAGTACATGCCCAAGGGACGAAAACGGACCAAGTATCAGCTCTCTGCGGTGCTTGTCCACGCCGGGTTTTCCACCAATAGCGGCCACTACTATGCCTTTGTCCAAGGTGCAAGTGGTCAGTGGTACGAAATGAACGATGATAGTGTCCGATGGGTGAAACCTGAGACAGTGTTGCAACAAAAGGCGTATATGTTATTCTACACTCGTCTGCCTGCTCCGAAAGAAAAGGTAGCACCGACACCAGCAAAAGAAAGTGTATCGACCGTTCAAAAAGAAAGTGTGCCCATAAAAGAAAAGAAAGAGGAAGTGGGGGAAAAGAGGACGAGGGACATGGATATGAATGCATATTTGGGTAGCTTACGTACACAAGTTCCATCGACGTCGGTGGAAACTTTCCATGTACAGACCGAGAAAACGAATAAAAGGGCGAGGAAGACTTATGCTCCTGTCTTTAGTGGACGCTTTAATCGCTTCCAACCAACGAAATGGACGGTATTCGAAATGAATATGACGTCGAAGCAGTCGAAACCAGAGGTAGTGCCAACGTCCGATGTGAAAGACACGCTAGTCAAGTCGACTCAGATGGATAAATGGGGCGAAAACGACATGTCGAGACAACACGATGCAATTCATCAAAATCTCAAACGAGAAGAGAGACAGCGTCGTAAGGCTGGTGAACAGGACTTTTGGAATGCAACGTTGGATGCAGGGAAGGTGAAAAAAGTCAAGGAAAAGAAAGCGTTTATTCCGAACCAAGGAAAGAAGAATGCATTCCTTCAAGCATCCAAACGAAAGCAGAAACGACGTTAAGAAACGAAAGTATTCATTGCTTAGTCTTGCATTTGTCTAGTTTTCGGCCGATTCATCTTGGCATTTAGTTCCTTCTTGAGCATCTCCCGTCGCGTTAGCTTTTGGTTGAATAGATTAAGACCCGTTTTCTTTGAGTCAGCCAGGACGTCATGGGTGCTCATTTGTGCCCCAATTCTTTTCGCTTTTGCTTTTAAGGGCATGGAGTGGGCATCACAGGTGGCAATGAGTAGGAGAGCGAGAACGAGCAGGTGGCATAGAGCTGTCTTCATGTTTGGTAGGAGGATTTTCGAGAGTGAACTGCTGGAAAGAATAGTGAAACTATTGCCTACTTGAAAAGATCTCGTGACCGTTGGCGTGTCTATTCCTATTTATAGTTATGGGACGCTTGAATAGATGCCATTTCATTCCGAAGGCAAATTTCGATGGGTGAACATCGCTTTAATGGCGTAATGAAGACATATAGGTCAATTTCATTATCCCCGCTGTTTGCCAACGCCATTTGTGAGTGAATTAGAGATGAAGAACAAGCGATGACGGTCATGCATGTAATAAGCAAATCTTTGATCTTACGTAGGATACACTTGTCGCATTGTAGTGTGCTAAAGGATAAGAGCAATGTATGCTAGATCCATTGTTTCTTACTTTTAAAATCCTTTAGCTAAAAGAAGATGGACTAAAAGACACGCAGATCTTACCAAATAATTTGATAATCCGATTTGAATGGGGCAACTTTCAAAGAACGCATCAGCCTCACGATCCTTCCGCACCTACTTCACTAAAACTTCAAACCAAAGTAGAGGTAGTTCTATCATCAAATCCGGTGGATATGTGGACTTATCTTTGTGTACTTGTGAATAGAGTACGTCTTCAAAAGTCCATAAAGATTTACCCTAAAGTGTCGATGCTGCCTATTTTAGCCGGCATTGGCATCTCCTACCATCCTTCCATTGATTCACGATCTTATGCCGAATGAAAGTGTATCTTAATTGGCGATTTGGCTTTGCTTAACAATCCCTTAACTCTTTCACATTGCATGAAACCAGTCAACTTTACGAGTCGATTTACTTGTCTTCTGACAAAATGTGTGCAGGAAAAACAACTCGCAATGTACGCATTTGGTACCGTCACAGAACATGACATAAATAAATGGTGTTGAAGTTCTCTCAAGTCATTTGGACAAAGCTCACAAAGAGTTTACATAACTTTATCAACTATTTCGGCCGGACGTCATTATATTAGTTGCAGTTCTTACCAATTCTATGTCTGCTATCAAAATATGTGCTACACTACTCCAATTTAAAAGCTTTAGCACTGCTTCTCCTCGTCAAAGCAGATTCACCTCCCGTCGAAATGCTGGTTCTTCATTCATTTTTTCACTTAAAAAGAGCAACTCCCAATAGATGACTTGACTCGATTGTTACAATAACTGTTGTCAAACCAGCGCATTAGGCAAGAATGAGTTAGTTGAGACACATTTAACATTCCAAGCGTGAAGCATTGAAGTATAGCATGACTTTTTAATGCAAACTATCAAGCCGCAATCATAGCACCGATAAATCTAAGGACTAAGGACTAATTACTTCTACTCAATTTCCAAGTTTCCAACGACTTTAAATGTAAGTATCTGTGCATGAGATTTAACATCGGTCCAAGGCGTCAGGTAAGAGGCCCGATAAAAACTGCGTCGAATGCATTTGGGCGACTCTGGAACAGGATTAAGCTAAAAGACTTCTGCATTTTAACGCTATGTGCTCTACACTGCCAAACCAAAAGCAGTCAGTACTAACGCCACAAGGTTCAAACAAATGTCACGGTTATGGCGCCATCATCTTGCCGCTCTTTTGAGTTAGGTCGCCTTTGTGTCAAATTATGCTACTCTCACGTCGAGATATGTCGCTGCTGTGCCGAATTTATCTACCTCGACACATCAATAACCTATCTCGACATAGTGACGACATAAAAGTTGTGTAAGTCAACACAAAAGTGAGCTTCCTCAACATAGCGGCAACTTAACGGCAGCATAACTCGATTTTTTTACGCTCACGCTATCTTTATCTGTTGCTAAAATGCATCGGCATGATAGAAAGTAGTCTTCTGCAGGTACCAAGTCACGAGGACAGCAAGTAGTGTTGTTAACAATGTCTATCACCCCTTTTTAAAACCCTTGACAGCATGTACGAGCAATTAAAAAGCAAAGCGCTTTGTTTGAAGCTTGCGTTGTCGAGCCGAAAGACTGTTCATTGCATTTATAGCATAGCTCCTACTAGATTACATGTAATCCAGCTA
>JAADVB010000031.1:0-108528 GCA_023334545.1 Salisapilia sapeloensis
GATTACTCGTGGGATAACTTCAAACTGGTCGTCATGGCGCTCTCCTGTGTCGCTGCTGCCGTATCCCACTTCTACAAGCCGCAAGGCATGTCGGAAGACACGCTCGTCATCATCTGCGTCAGCATGTACGTATCTTTCCACCTCGTCAGCCATACACTCAACGCTAATCCATCCACAGCTTCTTTGCACTCCAAGGTGTACTACTCGCCTACTCTACTTTTATCGAACGAGACATCCTCCTCCGTCTTACGATCAAGAAAGAGGTACTCGATCTACTTTAGCCGTAAACCAAGACCGAATGACCTTATACTTTTACTCTGCAGAGTACTACGCTACACGTCTCCAGTAGCTTCCCGTACGGAGAAGAGAACTACAAGCTCGGCGTCAACCCTCCAGGCAACAAGCACGAGACAGAGCTGTACGTCGGCCAATTTTTTGACAAGGAAGGGTACTTTGCCAGCGACAAGTTCAAGGACAGTCTCAAGGAGGTCGTATCGAGAGCGACGAAAAAGAAGACACAGTAGCGAAAGCTGAATTCAACGTCCATTTCAAAAAACCTACGTGCTCTTCACACACCATCGGCGTTTGGGTTCTTGTACGATACCATCGTATCCACTTTATGAATCTACTCCATGTTACTATCTCGCAATATACGTGGCAAAAAGATAGAATACCTTGGTGTCAAAGGACCGAAGACGGACTTCTGATGAGTCCTGGATGATACGAGGCTCCGAGTGCTCCCACAGAGACGGAGCGTCCGTATCGGACGTTGTGTACACCTGCAAGTCGAATGTCGCGTCCTCCTGGAGCAACGGCAGGAACGTTACGGCAGATGTAATTTGTCGAATGATGGCCTGTATTTCGGCCATAATGTCCTTGGTAGCTTTCCCTTGCTCTCTACACAACACCACACTCCTGTAAGCAGTCTTGGAGGAAACTAGAGCATGTAAAAGGACATACGGGTCTGCTGGTGGCGTCTCGGTATGGACGTCGAACGCCCATCGCTCCAACACTTCCTTTGACTCGATACCTGTGATGACCACGACCATCTTCTCTACCTCTCCCTTCTCCAACCACACTAGACACTCCTGTCAACATTCAACCTCATCAAGTACATCCACTAGCTACATACTCTGTGTCTGCTCCATAAACTGCTTTAGAAAGCTCTCGAGCTTATGATCGTCCGTCACGAGCATATTGAGTCCATACTTGGTCACCATCTTGAAGCTTTCCGGTGGACAGATCGCTCGCTGGTACAAAATGCTACACGATTGTCATCCATGCATCGGACTATCACTCGTGGAAAACCATACCTGTTGATCGCATACGAAAAGAACTCGGCCACGATCGTAGCCGAGCCTTTCAGCGTAATAACCTTGTCGGAAGATACTGCCTGTGTCTGCATCGTGCCGAACTGCGTTCCACACTCACCAACAGCAGGACAAGCTGCATGCAGGTGGGCAGGACGAGGTGTACCTTTAACAATATGTTATAACAGACTAAACGTTGAAGTTACTAAAGGTTCAGAAGTACTGTACGAAATATGTTGTAAAGGACGCTTCCGTTGAAGTTACCATTAGCTCTTTCGCGCGCAAAGATGCAAGTGGCCGAGGTCCTGTCTGTGTGTCTTTGGAGCTTAGTAGAAACTTATAAGTAGACTAGATAGGAGAAAATGAGATACAAGAGTGTGACTTGGATACGGACGAAGCGCTGACTTATCTCTCGCTCTTTGTCGAGAGAAACGAGGTCGGTGCCGCGTGCTTCAACGCACTCGATGCGTCGCTCAAGATGATGCAGAGCGGAGCAGCTGATGATAGAGACTTGCAAGATGTTGCCTTTCGTGTGTGAAAGTGATGAATCGTGTCTGAGATGTGCATGCGCAAGTAGGTAGTTGCGAGACTGTATACGCAGATGGAAGCACATACTGTGCTGGTTTCGTCACGAAATGCAAACGCGGCCGGACTCTTGACGCTATTGAAGAGGCTGGATCGTGACCTTGAGCGTCAAACGGAAATCATCATGCGCAAGGTGGAACATGTTGATAGTGTACGTGTGACATTCTCTCACTTCAATATGATGCATGCAGCATTCAGGTGACTGCGTATCAGTGTCTTCTCTTTAGATGATATGAATGACAATTATATGAATACGCTATCGCCAGACTTTGGCTATGTAAAAGCTTGTAGAACCATAGAGCAAGTCCGAGTCGGATCTACAGACTCCGAGCAAGCCATGCCGACGAGCAACATACCGAGGTAGTATACTTAATTTAGTGTTATAGTCATAGTAATCGGACATTAAACGCATCGCACAGGAAAGATATGAATCGCTATATTACGAGCTACTTTGATTTTGATCGGCCTCAACTCATCCGAGCAACGGGCGGTATGACTTCTACTACCTAGCAGCGAAGTTACATAGCTTATCACTTGCCTTTGAAACCAAATTCGATCTGCTGCTCCTACATTGGACAACACCAGCTCTGCTCAGCTTTGTCATGAAAGAAAAGGTATGGTCATCCTAGTATCTACCAACTACCCTGCTGTCATGAATTCAAATGTGTGTGATACGGCAGATTGGCAACCAACTCGAGGATGTGTCCCATCTCTACTTGTCCTCAGCCGAGAATATTACCCTTGAAGGCTCCATGTTCATTGACCCTGGGACGTACCAAGCACTCCAGATCTTCAACAAAGTTCGTTTCCTTTCCTTTTGACTACCATCGCAAGCAGGCCATACCGTACTATATAACGTGCACCTTTTTAATCTGTAGGAATGTCATCCATCACAAGTCAAAGTACCTTTTCAAGCAGCATTGTACCATACAAACTGTTATTCAAGTTTATATCATAGGGCCATGGTCGAGGAAAAGAAGGATTGAGGTACATGATCATAATCTTTAGAAGCATATATCCCAACTCTAAAACATACACAGTCTCCTAGGTCTTTTGGATCAGACCATCACCAAGTCAGGAGCTGCGATGCTTCGAAGATGGATGCTGAGTCCACTTGTGGAAATCGAAGACATCGAAAGACGGTTATCTTTCGTACAGTTCTTCTACTCGCCACAAAATGACGAGATGCTATCTCTTTTCGTACGTATTCATCTAATAAATGCTGCATGATATGTTACTTTAGCTGAAAAACTTGCACATAGACCACTTGCCTCAAGCAATTCAAGAATGCAGCGGAAGGTTTCTTCCGCATCCAAAGAAGAAGCTACTCTGTTTACGACTGGTGCCACTTCCATGACGCTATCGCCGGATACGTCACTGCACAGTACAAACGCACGCTCTGCTCCACTTCCTTTCCATAGCCAACTTTTCTCTTGGTCCAGATCACAAATTGAAGACCTCTACGATGGTCGTCGATACCACGGTCCAGTCGACTCGATCCTTTTCCAAGAAATGCTGCAGAATCGAAGCATCATGCAGGTCGCAAACCTCCTGGATAACATGATCGACTTTGAACAAAGCCAGCAAGAAGGCAGTGTCGTCATCCGCGCAGGCGTCTCAGATGTGTTGGACCAAGCTCGCATGCGGTATCAAGACCTGAATCATGTAGCGGCATCACTATCTACTATCCAGACTACATGAATGCGTAACTAGACTGTCACGGTAGGTTCTAACAGAAGTGGCGTACCAAATCCAGGAAGCCAACCCTCGACTTCCATCACTTGTCGTTCAGTACATTCCGCAGATAGGATACGTCCTCTCGTGCGACTCTCAAATCTCCATGTCCGGATTCGAATACCAATTCCAAGAAAACGAGTCCACATTCTACTACAAAGTATATCCTTCATTCCAACCGGACCAGGGTAGATGGTAACGATATCATGCGCGATGTGTAGGAGGAATGTTGTCATGACTTGGACGAAAGCATTGGAGACATCTTTGGTACTCGATCTCGTACCTCGGTATCGATACATGTACTTGCTCATCCTTTTTTGAACTACAGGATTCATCATGGACGCTCAACGCGGTTCGTACAATCTAACCATCCATCATAACCTCACAAAGTCTCACTGGTTACATGCAATACGACAGAACTGCAAGAGGAGATTATCATGGCGATTCTAAAGCACGAGGAAGCCATTTACAGTAACCTCTTACGCTCTTCTTATCCTCACACAAACTCCAACTCCCACTTCACTATCCAAGGAATGATCAAACTCATGTCCAAAATGGACTGCTACATGGCTTTAGCAAAGTGCGCCAAGAACTACAACTTTACAAGGTTCCTCTTTCTACACCACTCTCTGCATATCCCCAATCCCATCTATCATCCATCTCTAGACCCAAATTAACTCCAGACAATGCTCTCCGCATCCAAAACGGACGCCATCCGCTACAAGAACTACTCGTAGATCAGTACATGGCCAACGACATCGTGCTAAGCGCCACTAGCACCGACTCGCTACTAAAGCTCGTCACGGGTCCGAACGGATCCGGCAAATCCGTCTACCTAAAGACCATCGGCGTGCTCCAATACCTCACTCAAATCGGTAGCTTCGTCCCTGCTGAACATGGTACGACACCATCCACCACATCCTTATGCATCTACTCAACATGTCGATTGACGTGCTGGTCGTAGCTGAAGTGGGTGTAGTAAAAAAGATCTTTTCTCGCATCCAAAGCCTAGAAACGAGTACCATCAACCAAAGTTCCTTTACCATCGACTGCGGACAAGTCCTCAGACAATCCACTGGCATTGTCATCTCCTTTATTCATCGTACTCTAGATCGCCTGGATGATCAACAACTGCACCGACAGAGCTCTCCTACTCATCGATGAGTTCGGCAAAGGTCTTACACCCATCAACCTTCATACCCATTACCCTCTTCCTTCCTAACTCGTACAAGGCACGGCTGAGCTAGACGGCATCGCATTGCTGGTACCAAGGAAGAAACCTAGTACCCTCCTTGCATTCCTCTTATATTCCTGTTATCAGAGTGCTACCATCAACTACTTGGCACGAAAGACACTCGAGCCTTCTGGTCCAAGAGTCATCATTACCACTCATCTACTAGTAGAATTCAAAACCCATCCATCTCCATACCTTTCAGTAGAATCCTCATAGAACTACTAGGAAGTACTCCGATATCATCTACTTCAAGACCCACACACCTCTCTAGAACACAATCAAGAGGATTCATCTAGAAGCTTTCAAGACAAAGTCTGTCTGACGATGGAAACCCTCTGTACGTCGACAGAGGACTCTGCCATTAGTCAAACGACTCCACTCTACCAAATCAAAAGAGGAAACTCTATCCGAAGTCATGCTTTCGCCTGTGCACTTGGATGTGGTACATTGACATGACTAGACAAACGCTTGGAAACATACCTTGATACATTTGCTCATCGTTTCCAGGGATCGCTAAGCATGTCATTGCGAGAGCGAAAGAACGAGAGAAGGCGTTGCTTCATGGAAGTAGCGTTCAACCACTAGCAGAGCTACGATCCAAAGGATCTCTTATTGAAGAACAAGTCGCAGACTTCTTCTCGTCCATACGTGACTGGTCGAATGCTTCAGATGAACAAGTAAACAGATTCATCACACTTGCGAGGATGACGGATCCTTAGCCATAGTAGCTACCTAAGAGAACAAGTAACATCTTATCTACTTTTACTCGTTTTCATTTCTATATGAATCCGTTTCATCTTGAGCTACATCCTCAACACTACTTCCAGCATATACAAAGATGACAGCAACGACATTGGAGCACTCAAATAGTACTCAAGGTATTAAACCTTCTCTAGAAGACACGACAATCGATGATGAGGACGATGAAGAAGAGAATGAAGAGCCGGAGGAAATTGAGATCCGAATTGATCCATTAGCAGAAGCGGATGCGTCGATAGAAGACGCTGCATCTGGACTAAAGCTCATTCAAATGTGTCGAAGTGGAGACTTGTTGGCAGTTGAAGACCTAGTCAAGGCTGGGGCACCCGCAGGATTCATATCGAACAGCGACTGGACACCTGTTGCTGCCGCTGCCTTTGCTGGTCATCTTCCGATCGTCAACTTTCTCATGGAGATCGGTGCAGATAGCATGTACAAGAGTGCTGCAAGCCAGGATGAACTACAAGAGTCCACGAGCGACAAAAATGAGGAACATAGGCTCCACTTTACAAACAGCGGCATCAACACTCCTCTCCACTGGGCTTGCTACAAAGGTCATAGTAACATCGCTCTTGCACTCTTGCATGCTGGATACAGCCCAGAGGATGTGGATCCAGTCGGCAATCGATGTCTTCATCTAGCAGTCTCGGGTGGTCACCTGAATATCGTCGAGCTCTTGCTTGCAAACTCCGTTGTAACGAATGAACGCAACAACTATGGAAACCTGCCTGTCGACCTGTCGACGGACCCTACGTGCACCAACATCCTGCTCAAGTTTGAGACCCAGACGCACTGTGAATGGTGTCTAGAGAGCTTCGGACCACTCAAACGTCCGAGTCTGTGTCAAAACTGCCGCAATATATTTTGTAATTCAACGCCATGCTCGATCACTGCTCAGGAGGCAACAACCAGTGGCTCTAGGTCATTCAGCTCACGTGGTGATGAAACGGGGAATACTCAACCTGTGGAAGGTAGGGTGAGGCGGTACTGTCAAGAATGTGCTGACGAAACAAACAAGGCAGAGCAAAACTTATCGTTCCAAGTTCATTCGAGACTCGCACTTATTCAGAACTCCATGGCAAAATTGCCATGGTACAGAGAAGAGGATGCGGTCCTACAAAAGACAATCATAGAGGCTCCATCGACCGCCACACTGCACGTTGAGGAGGAAAAGGTAGAGCCGTCTAACGAGATTACCACTGGAAGTGAAGAAGTAGAGGCTGATGCTACTACGAAAGATCAGTCGGATGAGCCGTCCAACGGTGGTGAAGAAGCAGAGCAACCACAAGCAGATGTCGACAACGACGGCGATGCTGCAAAGCCTACAGCAGTAGGTGATCAGGAGCAAAGTACAGTCGAAGAAATGGAACCAGGCGCTGACATCAAGACGAAGGACGATCCACATAACCAAGTGCTTTCCTCCGATCAAGTCCTAGAGGCCTTGACGCTGAAGCATGCGGATGCCGAGTCCTTGTTCACTGCCATGGAAGCAGCTCAGAACAAAGCAGTTGGCCATTCAGTGGTCAATCAAGCAAAAGAAGTGTACCAACTACTCCTCTCACAGATAGCTCTAGAGGAAGAGATCAAGTCCTTGATGGCTGTTCGACCGATCGGCATTCGGTCGCAAGTAGCTCCGCTCATGAAAGCCCTCCGTCGCGCTAAGCAAGAGCGAGTGAACCCAGCAACTCTCAAGCTCGCAGCTCAAGTAGTCAAGAGCGCAGAAGCAGAGTGCGCTCTCTTTGGTTCCTACGAGCAATGCGCCAAGATCGAAACCGGATCAAAGCACCATCTCTCCACCCTCGACCGTTTGGACGCAGCTGTCAAGGTAGCTCTCAAGGCAGGCTGCACAGTTAGTCTCGCAGACAAGGCGACGGCGCTACTGCACAAGCTAAAGGCTGAAGTGGCGCTTGAGGCGAGCTTACTCCCATTCACGGAAAGCTCATCCGGATCCTCGACCATTTACAGGTTCGAAGACGGCACGGAAGCTCTGAGTCTGCTTGCAGCGTTGGAGACTCGAGCCGACAAGCTCACGTCTGCAATCGTACGCTTCCATCTATCTCTTCTGTAGACTCACCTAACGGATATGGAAACCTAGGAAGCCGGTAGCCAGTTGGAAGGTGTATCGGCCGAGATGCTGGAGGAAGGTGCGAATATCCTCAAGCAGCTAAAGAAAGAGATTCGGGAGGAGACGAAGAATGAGGAAGAGCGTCGACGACTGGAGGAGGAAGCGGCGTTGAAGGCTGCTCGGAAAGGCAAGAAGAAAAAGTAGAGCTATAAAAATAATGACGAAAGAAAAATGCATTTGCAAGCACCGCGATTCTCGAGTGTATTCCGGAAATACCCAAAGGCTGTCCACTTAGACTAGACTTAGACAATGGAACCAGCGTTGGAAGCAATACGCGGCCAGAGGTCAGCGCACTCCTTACCGACAGGGCCGGTGATGGCAGATCCCTTCATCTCACCCTTGGGGTTGACGATGACACCGGCGTTGTCCTCAAAGTAGAGGTAGACACCGTCCTTTCGGCGGAAGGCCTTGCGCTGGCGGATGACGACGGCCGGCATGACCTTCTTACGGAGGTCCGGCTTACCCTTCTTCACCGAAGCGAGCACCATGTCACCGATAGCGGCGGCCGGGAGACGGTTCAATCGGCCCTTGATGCCGCACACGGCGATGATGTACAGGTTCTTGGCGCCCGAGTTGTCGGCGCAGTTCATGACGGCGCCCGTCGGGAGACCGAGGGTGATACGGTACTTGTTACCAGAGTTTCCTCCACGTCCTATAGGGAATCCGTGTAAATATATCTACCAAGTGCACATCTACATAGACGAATAAACGTACCGCGCTTGCTCATTGTTGCTAGTGTCGAGAATCAAACTTGAGCTCGTCGACCCGAGGGCGAGAGCAGTGAGAGCCAACCACGATTTTCCACCAATCGTAAGTCTGTAAATTCAATTACAGCGAATCAGAAGACGAGAGAGGGAGTACCGTGAATTGACAACAAAAGCTGGACACGAAAAACATGACGGACTATTGGAAGTCGAATGAACGACACTACTGCCAGTACTGCAACCAGTGGACACAGGGAGATAAGTTGGTGCGTCTCATAGACCTCATAGATATATATGAAGAAGCTAAAGGGACTAAGGTGGATGTATAGAGCATTCGAAGGCATGAACAAGGCAATAAGCACAAGGGTGCTGTCCAGACCACACTGAAGAAAAAGCGAGACGCCAAGACAGCGACGGAAAAGGAGCAGCAGAACCTCCAGAAGCAGCTAAAGCAGATAGAACAGGTCTATTATAAAATAAACGTCTGTATAGGAGAGATAGATAACCTGAAGCGTATTCTCAGGCAGCACAAGCCAAGTTCGCACAAGACGTCTCTGCTTCTGGTCAGCCTCCTCCACCTCCACCGCCTAGTAGACGCCCGCCACCTCCCCCACGCCAAAATAGCCAGCCTTCCCATTCCTACCACCAAGAGCTCGAAGAAGATGGTCCTCCAGCTGAAGATGACAGTGGCGTGTACATGGTCCGAGGCCGCGTCTACCTCGATGGGAAACTTCATGCCGTACGCCTCCTCCTTCTTTCTCCTCTACCTCGTCTAAAGTCTATCTCTAGGACAAACTAGGCACAGGCGCTGCGTGTCAGATATGGGTGGAGAACGGTCAGGTGGACGACTGGATCGACGCACTGATCGACCAGAAGATCGTTCGGGAGGTCCCGAACACAGACATTTCGCTCAACCGCTTCACCATCACCTACATGCTCCCTGGTGACACCACACCTACGACGGAGAGAGAAGTCTCGCCCGACCGACTGCGACTGCCCATGCCTCCAGACGTGACGCTGGAACAGGCAGAACACATGGCAGTCCATGGCTTTCCTGCTCCAGACGAACCTCCGCCGGTGGACGTCGATGAGACCACTGGCATGGGCGAATGGAGCACCGTGAGCGTACAAGAGATCGACGAGAGTGACGAGGCAGTCGCCAAGCGAGAGGCGGAGGAAAAGGCCAAGCAAGAGGCAGAAGAGGAGGAACGGAAGCGACAGGATCAAGCGGACGCACAGCTCGATCAGCAGACAGACGACGCCTTCGGAGCGTACAATCCGTTTGGAGGGACGTACAAGGGTGTGGACATCGAGAGCAGTCATCAGAGACGAGAAGAGCTGCGAGGGTTTAACACGTCTGGTACTGTTGGATTTAAGAAACGCAAGAAGGAAGCAACTAGTAAGAAATCCAAGAGAGTACGTAGAGAGGAATAACAAAAGCTAAAGCATTTTTTCTTCCGAACAAAGTCTACCTCCATGTTACGACGGACGATGCTTAGAGCTTGCCTCCCTCCTTCTTCACTCGCTCAGCCTATATGCATGTTCATTAGATCCGGGAATAAAGTAGTTTTAACAAGTAGCTTACGTCGAGGTAGACCGTGCCAAAAGGCAGGAACTCGTCGCTGTGGGTAGATGCGACGGCCGTGTAGTCCTTGGCCTGCTTGGTGATGTCCTTGATTTCATCATCCGATAGATCACGCACGTACTTAGCAGGGTTGCCGGCCCAGAGCTGGCCGGACGGGATGCGGCGGCCAGGCGGCACGACCGTTCCGGCCGCCAGCATCGTGTTGGACTCGACCAGAGCTCCGTCCAGGATGATGGAGCCCATGCCGATGAGCGAGTTGTTCTCGATCGTGCAAGAGTACAAGGTGCAGCCGTGTCCGATCGTCACGTCGTTCCCGATCGACGTACCGGGGGCAAGACCCGGCTTGCTCTCGCTCGACGTGTGGATGACCGTCCGGTCCTGTACGTTGGTCCGGTTACCAATGCGCACTTGGTTCAAGTCGCCTATTTTCTCATGATCAGAAAAGGATCGAGACGAGATACGGATAAGAAAGCTACCTCGAATGACCGAGTTATAAAAGACCGAGGCGTCGTTACAGATCTCAACGTCCCCAACGATCGTGGCGTTCGGAGCGACCCAGACGTCGTGCGCGATCGCAGGACGCTTGTCGTACAAGTTCATGACCTGACGGTGGCGGGAGACTAGCATACAATACACAAGTCATTCGACATCCTCCATCCCTACTTTCGAATGCACTCTACATTGCTCCTTGAAGGCATTGTCGCCAAGGACGCGGAGTCCGAGACGGTCGAGCGCCTGGCCGGTCTCTCTGACAGCTCGGCCGAATTCAAACGTCACACGGCGCATCATGGTATCTGGTCTTCCGGCGGTCTCCTACGGAATCAAATGTGGCCACAAACGCCTTGTCTACGGATACTTTCCGGATATTGTGTCTCTTACAACATACGAGGACACCTCCGCGCTCGAGGTGTCCAAGTGTCCATCCTCCTTCCATCTACTTCCATCCGTTTCACTTGATCATGGCCACACAAGATGATGGAGAAGACGACAACACTAGAAACCAAGCTGGGGTTACGCAGGAAAGAGCCTCGTACTTTGCCACTGGCGGACAGACGAATCGACAGCGACGGTCTCGCGTCCCGGTCGAATCATGGCCCGGGTATTATAATACTGCGAGAGAATTGAGTGACAATCGGTCCGTTGCACAGGCTCGACGGCAGCAGCAGCTAGAGCAGCAGGAGAAAGATGCAGAGAAACCGACGTGGGTGCCTAGGAAGAAACCTCGGACGAGTGTTTTGACACCCATGCACCAAGCTCCGTCCTTGCAAAAGCTTAGCTTGGATATGATCGCCACATACATCGATCAGATGCCGACGCTAGAGTACTTGGACCCAGCATCTCGTCATCGAGTCGCGTCCGTCGTCATTGAGCAGCGACGGATGAAGTCCGAAGGTAGCATTCATCTTCATCTCCATCTCGATTTCGTCTCACTCTTGAATCTAGTCCTCCCGCTCTTCATCTTTCCAGGCGTATCAGAAATCGACATCCCAGACTGCTCCAACGTAGAGGAAGTAGCCATGCTAGATGCTTTGCAAAAGTGCCAGACAGACGACTTTTCACTCACGACCTTGCGTCTCGGCATGTGCGGCCGATGCGTCAACGACCGAGTCATCTCCGAGCTAGGGTGCGTCTTCCTCTCATAAATTCCTCAACCCATCGACCTTATGATTGTCTAGACAATCGCTAACGTCAGTGGAACTTCTGAGTCTACGTGGCTGCTACCGTCTCTCGGACGCTGGCATGGAAACCCTCGTCCGCCAGTGCGCTCCGTCCCTCCGTGTCTTTGAGATCTCGTGTGACCAGCGACTCACTCGCGCCTCTATCAATCATCTAGCTGAGCTTGAGCACTTGGAAGCACTGACACTAGCGGAATGTCCACAGATGACTGATGAGTCGCTCCAGGCGCTGCTTAAGATGAACAAGCTACGGAAACTGACGCTGGATCAGATGGAGAACATTTCGGACGCTTTCGTCGCAGACCTGGCGAGCCACCTGCCTCAGCTGGAAGAGCTGTCTCTCGCCCGATGCCCTCAGCTGACGGACAAGGCCGTCCGGAGCGTGCTGGAGCACTGCCAACAGCTCCGAGTGCTCGACGTCTCTGGCCTCCACTTGCTCACAGACGACAGCTTCGAACCTGTACGTCTCTCTTGGTTGTACTCGATCCCCGTTACTAAAGGAAGGTGGTAGATCCGACGGTTGGGACACTCACTACGACGTGTGTCGATACGAGGCTGTCTCGGCATGACAGATGCAGGGGTAGAGCACTTGGCTGTGGGCGCACACAAGTTTCTCCAAGTGCTGGAAATGTCCAGTCTATCCGTACGCCTCTTGTTGATATCGTCTATTGCTGCTTCTAAGACAAGTGTAGATGGCGACGGATGCTAGCTTAAAGGCGCTCGAAGACCATTGTACTGAAGGACTGCATGCGCTGGACGTGTCCTTCTGTCGGAAGCTCTCGGAGGATGGACTCGGACTCTTCATCGACAAGGCCAAAGCACTCACATCTCTCGTCTTATGGGGATGCACACAGGTACTTGTATTCTTTATCAACATATTCACGAGCGACTTACATGGCTCTAGATCTCTGCGAGACTATTGACATGCCACGCCCAAGATGATTTAGTTCTCAGTGGACATCCATTGCTGACTGGACTAACTCTAAAGCATTAACACGAACAACGTTTCCATTCATATTCCTTATGCCTCCTACCATGGACTGATGGCTGACAGCCCTTCCTGCAGCATCGTCCAGTTGCCTTGGTCTCTCTGGCTCCCATCTTCCGAAGATGACTCATCGAACGATCCATAGTCCACGTCCTCCTCTTCCGACGGCAACAAGGCTTCCTCCAACTCCCCTCTCGCTCCTTGCTCAGAGCTCACGCTCTTCTCTCCTTTCGTCGCACTCAGACGACGAATACTATCTTCCCCAGTCACAAAGCTCTTGCCTCGTAACGATCGCCGCCTCGCCTTTGGACGATTCGCGACAAAGTAGACGGAGAAGAGGAAGCAGCCGATCGCGACACCAAACGCTACCACCAGCTCCACGCACATGACGGCCGTCAACATCCGATGGTCGATCGGAGGAGCATCCGGACTCGGTGGTGGCGTCACTATCAACGCACATGAGTTCTTATAGCAGACGTACAAGGTAAGCGGACCTACCTGCTGGAAGAAGGATGTTGACAAGAGCAGAAGCTGCCAGAGTAGACCCGACGAAGCTATCTTCCACGTAACTGATGGGAGATCCGTTCTGCGTGTAAAAGGCAGGAGAAAAGCTAGGCGTCTCCTTCGCCAGCGTCATGACTTCTGTCATACGTGGCACAGAAGAGGTGCAGACCATGTCACGCGTGCTGTTCCGGATGAACTCTCCGACGCCAGGAAAGTCATTCTAGGTCGAGGAAGACAAGTTGAAACGCTATAGGTGACGATAGGGAAGACTCGACGTACGTGGATGAAGCCTCGTTGGGTGAAGTAGTTGTACACTAGGATCGAGACGGCAGGCGAATCGGTCGGTGGACTGCAGCTATTAAATGGCACTGGGAAGTGCGTACAAAAGAAGTGGAACGTCTCGGATGGCGCTAGGAAATGGGACATGATGCTACTGCGACTTTCAGACGACAGCTTAGCAGCGTATGCTGGGAGAAACCCTCGAAGCGACGTACTTTCATCCGTCTCGTTCGGTGTATCGTCGAAGAACTAGTAGAGCAAGAGGTATGTAAGGTCCATTTCCAGTAGATACAGTCTCGATATGTTTCACCTGCGTGTGAGGATTCCAGAGGCCTGTCGTGTTACTCGAGCCAAAGATCCCTCGCTTGAGGTGATGGACGACCTTGTCCAGCTGCTTGACGTGGACGGCCATCTCGTCCTTGGACATATCCAGATTCGAACACGAGTGCAGGTTGGCGAATACAACGCGAGCAATCGTGGACAGCGCTTCGGCCGATCTCAGTGCCAAGGAGTTAAACTCGACGTCTTGGACGCCAAAGCCATGTTCAGACGGCTCCAGTGTGGATCGATTGTACGCGAGGTAGATCATCGGTTCATATACGTCTTTAACCGCTACTTGTGCCGGTAGAAATGGAGATGCACCAATGGCAAAGCGGTCTTTAGCGGACTTTGGGATCCTCCTGATGACACTCGCGTAGTCTTCTTTTCGTTTTAACTCTCCAAGAGGCTGTTTCCAGTGGGACGAGAGAGAGGAAAATGTCTCCCATGGATGCTACTCGAGTGTCAGTCGTGGTGAAAGAGGTGAAGATCAAAGTAGCGTACAGAGGTGTAGAGGAGAGTGCTGGTATCGTTTGACGTCGCGTTCGACTGACGACGTGTCCAGAGGTAGTCTTGGAACCTGGAGAGGGACGGATAGGCTTCGCACAAGAAGTCCACAGCTTCATCCGTGTGGTGGACGACGTCTATTCCTGTTTCGTACGGCGACAGACGAAACATCTCCCACGCCACATCCGCCACGATTGGAGGTGTCAAGATATCCGATGTCGAGAGACGACTGCTGTTGTACTCATTCTCTGCATTCCAGAAAGCAGGTCCTGGGAGGTACGTCCTATCACTATCAATCCATTCCAGCGAAGAGTTGACCGACGGTCCGTAGACGACATGAGCGAGGAATCCATCCGATCGCTGGTGTTTCATAACATTCCTATCAAAATCTAAGCACACATTCGCCTATACGGCTCCATGCAGATACCTAAACTGAGCTGCAGCCTTGTGAAAGTCGACATGCGCCAAGGCTTGCGCTGCCATGAGCGCATCAGGCGTTTTCTATCCGCATCTCAATCCCTCTCCACTTTCTACTTGTATATCTTTCGTACCAGATACTGAAACCCAACGTCCTGGATGGATCCTGGTGTGACAGCCCCGAGTGTATCATCCGTGTGATTCGAAAGTATCTCTAGAGCCTGGATCTGTATCTCGTGGTCGCACATGTCGTCGGAGAACGCGAGGTGTCTAGAAAAGTATCAGCTCGGATAAGAATATTCTGATATATTCTTGAAGGTACAGCCGGCTGAATGGTCACTAACCAACTATCTCGTCAGCAGCATGAGCGAACCAGCGACTAAGAAGCAAAAGACGGACGAGACCCAGGCCGAAAACCTCACGGAGAATGCTGCTGTCCAGGGTGTCCTCGAGAATGTCCAGAAAATCGATGAGGAACTCGAGGCCGATAACATGCAGCTGAGCAAGGAAGTCCTGGCGCTCGAAGCTAAGCATAACTTTAATAAGCGTCCGTTGTTCGTGAAACGCCTAGAGCTCCTGCGGCAAGTCCCTGGCTTCTGGAAGCAGACAGTACGTCTAGGTCGTACTTATATCGTGTCAAGTCGTTTAATGCTGTGCTCGTAGCTTCTCAACCATCCGCTGATCGTCCACTTTATCGATGAGCAGGATGAGGAGATCATGGCGTACTTGAAAGAGGTCGACGTCACCTTTACGGACGATCGTGGTGGCTTCAAGATCGATTTGGTACGACCGATATGTGTGTTTAGATCAATATGAAACTCATCTCGTGATAGACTATGGAGAAGAATCCTTTCCTGACGAACGAAAAGCTCTGGAAGGAGATTACATACGCAGAGGATGGTGAGCTAGAGGTCGAGGTGTCTCCTATTGAATGGACGGAAGAAGGCAAGAAGCTCCAGGACAAGGACGCCGAGTCGCCTTCCTTTTTCAACGTACGTCCTGCTACTGCCTTGTCACTCTCTCTCTTACACACACATGTCTCCATCTAGTGGTTCGCTTCGGAAGAAGGCGACCAGATCGCGTCGGAGGTCTTCAAGGACGACATCTGGAAGGACCCCGTGCAGTTCTACCTGAACAAGGCAGTACGTATGATCTCTTGTGCATGTAAAACCTACCTAACGCTTGTCGCGACAGTTGGAGGATGTCGATACGGATGACGAAGAGGAAGACGACGAGGAAGAAGAGAATGAAGAAGCCGATGGGGAGAAAGACACTGAGGAGGAAGCAGGTGGAGAGAAAGAGAATGGGGAGGAAGACGAGTAGGAAAGGTGTAGATTTTGGAGATTGGTTCGTTTAGACCGTACGAATGCAAAGCGATGTCACCCACTTCTTCCCTCACGTAGCTTTGCTCTTGTACTTGGCACTTCGTAGCCACTTGATCTCGTTCTTATTGAACATGCCCCAGTCCGGAAGTACCACCTAGATCACACATTACTCCACGCGTTCCACCTTCGAGCTATTCATACGTACGATCGCAGCGAGGCACGTGGCAGCTCCCCAGCCTTGAACAGCAAGCTTAAAGTCCTGCTGGAGGTACCCATAGATCCAAGCAGGCACGCATCCGATGATCAGACACGCCACGAGACACCGTTCGACGACGAGCTGGCCGCGATAGTCCACCATGATCCAACGCTCGAGTCCTTGTTAATTCGTATCAAGTGCTTACGTTTGATTCGACAGGACGTGAGACAAATCAAATTGAGCTCTTCCAATAGCAAGCATGGGGATACATGGAGAACCAGCGGAGGGCATGGAGTGCCTTGCCACCATGGACGACATTACGAAAGAAAACTACTGCGAGTACCAAACAGCGCCGAGTGGTAAGTGGCACCCGTCGCTCTTTGCAGCTGAAGTCGTGACGCAGCTGCAGCAGACGCAGTTC
Organism: Salisapilia sapeloensis; assembly: GCA_023334545.1. Lineage (NCBI taxonomy): Eukaryota > Oomycota > Peronosporomycetes > Peronosporales > Salisapiliaceae > Salisapilia > Salisapilia sapeloensis. The sequence goes on from JAADVB010000031.1 coordinate 16,668, forward strand.
CACTCGTACATGAAGGCTGTGCAGCAGCCTGATTGCAAGGCCGAACTTCGGCGCTTGGTGGCCAAAGGACCGCCGGTCTGGGTCGAGGACAAACACGCCTTGTCGCTGCCCGAAGGCGACACGCACGTGTGTCAGCTCTGGTTCGCGAATGAGGACAAGGAGGTGAGTGCCAAGCTCGACGGTGCGGTCGAAGGAGAGGAACGAGAGGCGTTGTGGGCAGAGCTGCGTGAGATGCTAGACGCCATGGAAGAGGACAAGGAAGAAGTACGATAAGGTGGTAGAATGAAAGCTAGAAGAACTCGTACGTTCCGTTCGCATGTGTGTTGGTTGTTAGCTCTAGTAGACTGCTACGATACGCTCTTTGTCTTCTATCAAACGATAGAAGAGTACCTCTCCCTCTTCGTATCCAACCGTGTAAGATCACACGTGGCAAAATGAACGCCAAGCCGATCATCGTCGAGATCGGCTCTCAGTTCCTCCGCGCTGGACTCGCCGGAGAGCGAGGACCACGCTGCGTACAGCCATGGGAGGTGATCTCTACATACAGAACTTCATAGCGCACAGCTCTAACAAGATACAGATCTATGAGCTCCTACAAATGCCGAGGACGAAGGAAGAATGGGTCGAAGAACTACAGCAGCCACTGTACGACGTATGCTTCGAGTACGTCCTCTAGCTCTAGAATAGTCGGAACTTATCTTCATGGCGAGTGGTAATTATATAGATCGCTGCTCGTGAATCCACACCAGCGCCGGGTCGTCGTGTGCGAAGGCGACATGGTCTTCCCACACGCACTTCGAGAAGCCATCGTCACGGTATTCCTGCGCGATCTAAAGGCTGCGAGTGTAGCCTTCGCCCCTGGGATGCTTATGGCGATCTACGGGACGTCCAACCAGACGGCGCTGATCATCGACTGCGGATACAAAGAGACTCGACTCTTTCCCATCTTTCAAGGCATCCCCCTCCGACACTTGTACACTGTTGTTCCGACAGGCAGTCTTCGGTCCTCTCTGATGCTCCAGAAGAGTCTCCAGGTCGACTTGTCCAATGCCAGAGACATTCTCGAGCGAGCGTGCTTCGTCCAGCCCATGGTACGTCCATTTCGATACTTTTCCTCGTCCACACTCTCAATCGTAGCGTAGGAGCCTGTGCAAGACGTCTCAGACGCAACGATTCGTCTGAGTCAGGAGCATACCATTCACGTAAGTAGTGTCTGTAGATGGATGTAAGCACGATCTCATCATGGAAAACCATAGGTACCTGCCGCACTTCGGTCCCAAGTTACCGAGCATCTCTTCGTCGGTACCTTTCACTTGCGCTTGCCTCCTCCACTTGCCTTGTCTAACGCTATAATATCGTGCTTAGGAAACGATCAAGACGGTGCTTCTATCGTGGAAGCAGTGGCAGACCTGGCAGAGCGCCTGCCAGTCGATGCTCGGCTCGGATGTCTTTCCAATCTCCTCCTCCTGGGTGGTACAGCCATGCTCCCTGGGTTCTCTCTACGCCTGGTGGAACAAGTACGCTCCAGTCTGCAGCAGAAGAACGTCTCGAAGAAACTAACGGAGGAAGGCTCCGTCGCTGCTGTCGCCACCCACTTCCCACCGAATATACTCGGATGGGTCGGCACATCCGTCTACGCCAGTGCTGCAGACTTACAGCCTCAGAGCATCACGATGGAGCAGCACACATCTGGCACGTTCGCTCTCCCAGATTGGCTCTCCGTCGCCTGATAAATCCAATGCAAACATGTAGAGTTCGTTCTCAAGTAGTCAACCCATGTTATACCTTTCCATATCTACTCTTCCTCTACTTGCTGCTACGTAGTCCAAGCGGTCGACCGGTGCTGTCCCACGGAGCCTTCACGCCCAAGTCAGGGATCTTCTGCAGTGTAACCGCGGTGTTCGATGAGCCCAATGGCGCAATGTGGTGCGGGAAACGCTTGTTCGTTCCACCCACAGCTAACTTGGAGTCCAGCTGACCTGTCACGCGCTTCACGTCCGCATCTTCACTGCGCTTCTCATTCGCCTTCGCATCCGCCTGGAGGTTGTCACTAACCGCAGCCGGGGTCTTGCTTGAAGACACTGGAAGCACAGAAGTGGCCGGTTGCTCTTCCGAATCACTGTCATCGCTACCGAAGGGCTCGTCCAGCACTCGCCACAGACTAAGTCGACGTAGTTCCTCGCATCCACCGACACCCTGTGCATACGTCTGCAACTGCACTCCCTCTTTCGGATAAGACACGTCTGGGAAACTCGTGTCGAGAAGAGGCTGTTCCTCATCGTTCTGCTCGATGTAGACGTAAAAGGTCGAGTCAAAGTAGATTGCCACGAGCACGACCTCTCCGAGGTACGACTTGCTCGCGATCGCCTCCACGTCCTTCAGCTGCTCGCTGGGTGCGACGCCAGCCTCGAAGAAACAGTCGATACCTTCTCCTTCGAGCCACCAACTAGCTCGCTTGCCACTTTCTCCATTCTTGGCTAGCTCTCGGACAATCTGCTCCGCTCTAGATAGCTCACCTTGTAGCGCTGGCATGGCTTGAGCCAAGTATGACATGGATGGCGTAAAGAGCGACGTTGCGGGCATCTTGGTTGCTTCGCACATGAACGTCTACGAGGTTTCCATAAGTTTCTACATATATCGAACCGATAAATAATGTTAAATACCAAGGCGCTTTGTTGCCGACGAAGGAGAGGGATGATGACTGGAACGTCACCAAGCTCCAGCTTTGGACCGAGATCGACGTGACCATTGTAGCACCAATTACCAAATCGAAATAGCACTTCTCTAAGACTGCCAGTTCCTCCGTCAGTTCTCGGTGTGCGTCGGATGACAAAAGTTTGATTATATCCTTGCCCACTCACATCTTTACACTCGAGTTTGAGTGTCTTTGGAGGGCTCCGGACAGCGAGTTCACTTCTTTCACCAGCTTGCCATATCATTAGCTTTTTCATGTTGGTGCAATCGTCGTCTTTATACGTCTGCAGATGAACTCCTTGTAAGTGAGCGGTGAGGTCCGGAAAGCGTACATCGAGTAGGGGCTGCTCTCCTTCTCCTTCCTGCAGCACGATATAAAAGCTTCTCTGGTAGTAGATGATGAGCAAAACAAGCCCACGAACAAAGGTTTTGCTCGCAACGAGGTCGACGTCGTCAAAGCACTCATAACCTCCACTTACGAGCTCAAAGAAGTGCTTGTTGCTCGAATCCTCTTCGATCCAACTGTTATCGTCCTGGATGGCACGCTGGAGCTTCTTTTCAATACGTTCGCTTGCGAGCTCAGACCCGATAAAGTCGAAAGCGTCGTATAGCGTTTCGAGAGGCACACTGTATGGCGATGTGGACGGAAGAGCCCGCCATTCGCACAGATACTGGAGAGAGCCTTGCTGCTTCTGCAACGCAGGGATGACCATCGGCAGGTCTGCTAGCTCGAGGGCTGGACTTCCCAGGTCGACTTTACCCGCATAGCACCAGTTGCCACATCGGAAGAGGACTTCATGGATGTTGGATTTACTCGACCGAATGATGTAGGATTGGTTGTAACCGTGTCGAAGAGCAACGACATTTGGCGAAGGAGCACCTGCAGTGTCCACTTCACAGTCCGAATCGCTCTTATCGTCCGTGTGCTTAGAGGTAGGACGGGAGTCGTCGCTGCTGGATTTGGCTTCCATCGTACCTCGACGCTTTCGCTGTAAATAATCTCTCGCGTAGTGTGAAACCTACGGACGGGTGCATGGGAGTGGAAGTTTGAAACCGATACGAGAGATGAAAAATAGTGTATTCCCATTCGAGCTGTCTTTTATCTACTCTTATGACACCAATCTTCTCTCTTGTTGTTGCCGTCAAGCTATTCCTCTCCGACAACTGAGGCAAAGGTACGGCCGCCACCCCACGCACCACCACTTTCCTCTTCATCATCACAACGGTCTTCCGACGGCGTAGGTGGAGGGCCCCAAGCACCACCACTCGTTTCCTCATGCTCGTGGGGATCACCCGAAGACGGAAGCGGAGGACCCCACGCACTGAGCGGTGGAGGTGGGGGCGGTGACTCTCCACGGCTCAGTCGACTGCGCGTGCGACTTCCACGGAAGCGAGATTGGATCCGAGTGGCTGCCTGTCGCTCGTCCGGCGGCAGTGCTTCCGGGAAGGCCGATCCGATCTTGATATTATCGCCACGGCCGAAGGGGTAGCACTTGATGTTGCAGCGGTAGGGTCCGCAGTCAACATGGTTCTCCTCCTTCCCGTTCAAAAAGCACAACGTGTAGAGTGCAAGTTCAAACTCCGGACTGACACCGATGAAGCTACTCGGTTCTAGATGAGACAAGAGGCAAGACAGAAACGCTACTGGACATACCTGGTCGACACAGGCTTGATCTCGTCCTCCCACTTGAACTGGAAGGTCAGGAGCTGCTCATAGCTGTCCGGTTCCATGAATTTGCGTCCACGCTAGTCGCATCGTAACCGAATGAACAGAATCTTTTTGGACAACTAGCTTACCTTCTTCGGGTGGACGTAGCCTCGGTAGTTGACCCGACCTTCGCGCTCTTCGTTGTAGATCTGGATCCAGTTGTGACAGCCAGAGACTTTTCCCTGCACACATACGCTTCTCAGAAGTACGTAAGATAAGGATAGTCCAGGTTTCCACACGTACGTCTCTTTCTTCACCGACGAAGACATGCTCAAAGCCGGACGAGTCGTTCCGGACTTCTCGACGGTAGAATCCAAACCTAGTTAACGAAAAGATAAGCACTAATTCAATAATGAAATGGGAAGTGAGGATGGTACCAGATATCGTCTAGCTTTTTGACAAAGTCTCGCATGTCCCCATCAAACTTCTTCTTCTTCACAAGCCACCTAGAACCAAAGCGTAAGCATGTACACCTGCGGAGTAAATGTCAGTGCCCAATACTTGTGGACGTAGCGAATGGGAAGTGTCTCTGAGACGGCGTGGAGGAAGTTCCGGTTCTCCGACAGCTCCTCCTCCGTCACGGTCTCTCTCGTCCCAGTCTACTTGGCCGTCAATACAGGCCGCGGATGGCGTCGTAACAATCGTATCAACGTACGCTACGCGAGTAATTGTCCAGCAGCATTCGGAAGCACTGGAACGTCGGTCTCTCCAACAGACTCTGGTCGACGAACGTAAACAGAGGCTCGTCCGCGACGTCCCCGTGCTCCCACATGTGCTTTCCCTCCTGCAAATTCAGCTCATAGTCGATCCCAGGCTCCAGTCTAGTGTATATCAGACGCATGAGATCGCTGCCATCGCCACCAATCTATAAAGTAGACCTGTTCGCGTCTAGAAGCCAGAGCTTAGTGCAAGCCTTGGACAGGTCGTGCAGCTCCTCGACTACACCAGTGTAAGCAGGACGACAAAGAACCAAAGCTAGTCGACGTACACGTAGGATCTTCTGGTGCCATTTTGATCTGAAGCTCAGGTCCAAAGTGTTTGGACAATCAGATCCAAAATGCTCCGACTGCAGAGGTGGGTGCGACGCGTGCGACCAACTCCAGCTTTGAAGACACTTCGATGCGCTGCTTTCAATTCTTCAGCAAGCAATAGACCGACGCAAGCCACTGTGACGGACACGCTGCCAGAGGTGCCTGTGAAGTGCCTCGAGCTGGTGCAGCGCAGAGAGCCATCGGCCGACGCCAGGAGCTCCGTTGGGACCTTTATCAACATGTTCCGAGACATGTCGCCATACATCACCTTCCATCGAGGCAGCACCATGGTCATCCACATTCCTGGCGAGCTCTTCGACTCGGACCTCTTCGGTGCCACCATGCAGGACCTGACCCTGCTTCAGACTTTCGGCATCCGATTGGTCCTCGTGGCCGGGTGTAGGCCACAGCTCAATCGGCAACTGGAGCTACGAGGGCTATCGCAGCGCTTTGATGGCGGCCTCCGGATCACTGGACCCGAAGAACTCAAGGCAGCCATGGATGCCGCAGGGACGGTGCGATTCCAAATCGAGAGCTGCCTCGGCCGTGGACTGATCAATTCGCCCAGCCGCCAGCGACCCGTCAGCGTCTCGTCTGGAAACTTCATCACTGCCCAGCCGATCGGTGTTCGGTCCGGTGTCGACTTCAAGAACACGGGCGAGATGCGTCGAGTGAACGTCGAAAAGGTGCAGGACGCGCTTGACAATCAGGACATCGTCCTGATATCTAACATCGGCTACAGTGCCAGCGGAGAAGTCTTCAATTGCATGTCCGAGAGCGTTGCAAGCAAAGCGGCGAGTCAGCTGCAAGCAGACAAGCTCATCTTCCTCCACAACGGAGAAGAGATGATCGACAATCGGTCTGGTCAGGTGGTGCAGGCGCTAACTATTCAGCAGGCGCAAGAGTACGCTGAGATAGCTCGGAACGATCCCAAGATCGACTCCAACTTCCTTACCTACCTCAAGCAGTCGCTCAAGGCCTGTGTGAACGGAGTGACGAGAGCACACCTCGTCAGCAGCCATGTGGACGGAGCGCTCTTGCAGGAGCTCTTCACTCGAGACGGCGAAGGGCTCATGGTCTCTAAGAATATCTACGAAGGCATCCGCATGGCCACGAGAAGCGACATCCCGAGCATCATGCGACTCATCCAGCCGCTCCTGGACAAGGACGTACTAGTGTCTCGCTCCCAGGAACAGATCGAGTCGGATGTCCATACGTTTGCTGTCGTCGAGAGAGACGGAGCTCTCATCGCTTGTGCTGCACTACAGCCGTACGAGAACAAGCATGCTGAAATGGCTTGTGTAGCTGTCGACCCTGCCTACCGAAGTCTAGGAAAGGTACGTGTATGAATTTTGAAAGAACCGGCCAAGAGCTCATATTAGTGTAGGGTAATGCGCTGCTGGGATTTATACTGCGAAAGGCTCGAGCGGTTGGAGTGACAAAGGTCTTTGTCATGACGACGAGGACGTCTCACTGGTTCCTCGAGCGCGGCTTTCAAGAGGCGACGGTGGACGACCTTCCTGTGTCGAAGCAGAACAAGATCGACCGCAAACGCCAGTCCAAGGTGTATATTATGGACATTAGCTCCAAACGCCTTCTAGACGAAAAAGAGTTGCTGCTCAATATGGTTTAATGTAGCTAGACATAGACGTACATTGGACTTTCATCTGTTGGTCAACTTTCTCTGTAGCTGCTTACGGCAGATTACCAAGCAAACAAACTTAATCTGACGATACATGTTTTCCAATCTTGAAATACTTTAAAGTCACAGCCAGCTGTAGGCCAGCAATTAGAACGCAGGAAACATCGTGTTAGCCTACTTGGACGAAAGTAGACTAGGAAATATATTGTTAATGCTTTTGGACTTAGGACGTAGTGGTGACAACAAGCATCGCGAGTATTCATGATGAACTCAGAGCAACCTTACCAGCAATACGAGTCCTTTAAGTAGTCGTTACAAAATTTAAAACATGGCAGATTCTTGCCAAAGCAATAGACTCTTAGGGCCATCAAACTAATGATCTAGCTAAGCAAATACACGATGCCCAAGAAATCACAACCAAATTACAGAACGAGAAAGCAAACACAAGCAGTGTAGAAACCCATCAGTATGTAAACTGTAACAATGACTAAAATACATTAAGGATCAGCGCATTGCGTGCATATAGTATTGTTCGTTCATTAGAATAGACTCATGTCTATAATATTTTGGTACATTTCGACTGTAGTCGTGTTTGACACTCCCACATCACAAATTCGACTGAGATAGATTCTGTCCCAAATAAAGCAACTATCTAGCGTGTCTTTTTTGCAAATAACAAAAGCACCCTTAGGCGCAAATAACTGTATATATCTCAACTTGAATACGTTCTAAGCCGCATTGATCCGTCTTGTAAAAATGTAGCTAAACAAAATTTGAATTGGCACGCATATTGCTTGGCTTCTAACAACATACACTCGAAGACAACTATGGTAACCGTCTCAGTTGCTAATATAGTAACAATCGCAAATTTATTATCAACACATCAATTGCAGCAGATTTATGTTTGTAAAGACAGCTAAATAATCACATAATCTCTAAATTATCAATAAAATAAATGCCAGGTTACAAAATATTTCAACTAAAATACAAGACTATATATGCAGTAAGTAGCAACAAGGTAAAACCGTTTAATAAACAAATGCTGTATCTAGTAAATGTCGTTTTACAACAGATATTCGTTATTTACAAACTTTTTTATTAATTAATTTGAGTTATAAAATACAAAACGATAGTTAGTGCTAAAATGAGGTTAATTGACGTAAATGTTTTGTGTACTTCTTTTAGTTTAATATTATACCAAAAGAAATTTTTCTTTGCAATAATATAAAACTAAGAACATAAAAAGCTTATCGTTTGCAGTATATACAAAAGTAAATATGTCAGCTTAGTTATTTTGAAAACGTACATGACAACATACAATGCTTGCTAACTCATATATTAAAAGGTCGTATATGTTAAATATATTCTAACAATTAAATTAATGACTTTATATGTTGTTAGCTTTTGTACTAAAAATTATTTTTACTCAGCTAGTTGTATTACCTAAATTTAAAACAAATACACTGTAAAACAGTTTTAAGCAAAAGATTAACAAAATAATCACAACCAAAATCTTTACATTGCCTTGAAAAACTGTGAATGATGCATCAATACTAAATCAATGTATGTTGTCATTCAATTCAAACATAAAAAAGACCTTTTAAGTAAAAAAGATACGAAGCGTTCACGTAGTAACAAATTGCCGAAGACCAAGCAAACCTTAACATCAGTTTTACCTAAACATATAGAAGGCCAGTTTTAACATTGCTTACAAGAATATATACAAAAAGTGTGGAATTCCAGCAATGCTAATCAACCTTACAATTCTAAAATGCGGCAACATTATTCTACTTATATAAAAATAAAAGTTAGAATTTATAACAAATCAATCCGTAAATTTTAATGCTTTAAACAACCAGCAAATCGTAGTATACAAAGCATTATAAAACTTTTGCTAGTTTGTGCAATCGTCTTAAAGTTTTACAAACTACTTTAAAATAAAAATAGAGAAAATATAATTAAATTTGTACATTACATAATAAGCATTGTTAAAAAAGAAAGTAAATAGATTTAACAATAACTGTATTATAGACAATAACATCTTCAATGTTTTCAAACAAGCTGTATTCTTAATCAATAAACTTTTTGCAGACCTTGATACAACAATTGATAGGCACTGTTTAAGCTTTAAAGTTGTTTTGTCGTTTTGTGTAAGCAAAAATAATTACAAAATTTTATTTTTTATTCTAAATAAATGCAAACGGTTTTGTTAACATGTTAATATTATTAGTGTTAAAAGTAATGCATATATTTAATATCAGGAGCTTTTATTTTTGTAGACATAGTCTTGTTATAAATTAGTTGCTATTTTTGTTGTATAAGTTTTGCTTTAAAGCATGATCAAAAATGTATAAACCTTTAACGTAAATGAATCATTAATGCTTAATGCACAAATCTATTCGGTTTAATCGTATTAAGCTCTATAAATGACCTGCTTGCAAGCTGTCATTTTAAATTGGTGATAAAATTTTAGTTACAGACATATGCCCAATCAATAACGATATTTTGAATTACAGTATGTTTTTGTTAAAATGTATCGTAGTTTAGTTTATTATTAGAAGATGTTTGCAAATTTTGTCTAATAGCTTTATATGGTTAATTACAATGTTTCGTTTTTTGTCAAAGTTTACCTGTGCATTTAGCTTTTGTAAGTTTAATTAAAAAGTAGGTAAAACAATATTTAACGTTGTAAAAAACATACATATTTTTAGTTTTTATAAATGCACTTCTAAATTTTTGTATTATATCAGCTCGTTATTTTATTTAAACCAGATATAAAAAAGATTTAATATACAAAGCTAAATTTTTTGTATTCTTGTGAAAACTTTACAGAACAATATACTAGTACCTTGTTAACAACGTTAGTTTTTTTTGTGTGATTTGTTTAAGAAAACATTGTACTGTAGAAAAAAAACTTTTTAAATAATAGTGAGTTTCTAATACTTCTTAAATGTTTTACTTTATGTTGATAAAACATAATGATTAGACTAAAACAGATCAAATAATATATTAGTTTTAAACTATCTATGATGTATTTATGTTAGCTTATTTTTAAGATTAAGGAATCTTTACTTGCTTTTAAAATTACAAATATTATTTAATTGTACAATATCTATCGTTACAATTTATTATTTCATTTGTTTAGAGTGTTGCTGTTAAGCGTAAAAATACAGATTTAGTTTATTGACGTATTGTATGGTTGTTTTGTATGTGTCAAATTGTATTCACTATATAAACTTTAGCAAATTGCTCGTAGCATGTGCACAGTATGCGCTGTATGCTGAGTTTGTGTAATGAATTTTATATTGTATGTGTTGAAAAAGAAAAATAGAAAAGCTATATTATATTCTTGTATACATACCATAAATATTAATATAAGTTTGCAGCTAAAAATATTTGAGTTCGCTAATTTCAATTTTTATCAACATATTAGATTTTTGCTATAAAATTTTTTTATGAGAATAGAGTTTTACTTAATGTTTTTTATCTATAAACAGATTTAGTTGTTGACAAAATAAACAATTGATTTAAGCATTTGTTTTTAGAGCCAATTATAAGCGTTGATCTCGCTGCCATTTTCAACAGCCTTTAGAAAAGAATATAATACACTTTTACAAAGATATGTTAGCAATTTAGATACGATAGTCTTGTGACAGAAATCTAGGACGTACAGCATGTATTATGTTTTTATATTTTTGTCAAATAGTGGTTATTTGTGTAGCGTTTGGTGTCATATTACATCATTTAATAAGATGTACTGGGTGGTGAAGTATGGCTGAGCTGTTAGCGCGAACTTTTATACAATCAGTGTAGGGATCAGAAGCCGGTCTGTACGTGACTCCATGTCAAAGTCAGTACTACTGCAACACCAGCATCACAGAGCTAGATATGTCTTGCCATTGAACGAATTTTGCGATTTTATATTGCCTTCTCAAGCCAGCATTCTAGAAATTAGAGACGGATGACAAGCGTCCTCTTGTTACATCTTGCTTCGCGAGCACAGCCTGATCTGATCAATGACGTAGAGTTCATATAGTCCACTTTTTTATGTTGGTAAAATTGATCGTTATGCAGTTGTCGTACAAATGAAAGACATGAATGAATAATTTTGTTGTAGAACTTGCTGCTCAAGTCTGGATCATTAAGCCTGTATGAGTCAGGTATTACCGCTATACTCTAATTCATGACACTATCAAGATACTGTCATCTCCTGTAAAGTGCCTCTCGAGATGTACTCCTACTACTTGCAAGTCTACATCATGTAGCTGCAATGCTTTTACGTCCATGCAGTCTGGGCTCAGCATGCACGATCTTCAGAGTCGACCGTTTTAAACAAGGTTTGCTGCATAGCTGCTTTACCTAGGTGCCTAGATCTAGTGAATGTTGATATTAGGTGGGAACTATCTGCAGAAAGCAGATAGCCCCGGCGCACAGGAGAGAGAGCGTATTTGGGGGTAGACATAAATGAGTCAGGTATGGTCAATGGTCCATACCTCTACCAATGTCTGATGTCATCCGGAAGTATGTTCTGGACTGCCTCAAGTTCCGGCCGTAGCTCTGTATAAGCCATTTTGTCGTAAGCACGCAGGTGGTATGTCCAGGAGAGCACCAATACGTGTGCCGCAAGCGATCTGTATTTGTGAAACGATTGTTTCAGACGTGAAGCCTTTGGGTCCACTCCGCGCTGAAGTTGCCATAGGATGACGGCATTGTCTCCTACGGCATGAAGGCGACTTAAATGTAGAGATTTTGCCCCTTGAAGTCCAGTCAGCAAGCTCCAGTATTCAGCTTTGTTATTCGTCGTCCGACGATTTGCGAGAAAGGTACTACCTATCAAAGGAACTCCCCGCTCCAGAGTCAACGTTTCGCGAGCTCGACCATTCTGTACCAAGTACAGTCTAATGCTTTAAGCTTGGCACTGTATCTTCTAGGATGCTGTTGTAGTCGTTTTAACCAACAATTATACTTTAGCGTAATTATCATTATCATCCAGCCGTAATTGGCATAGTAGAATATATTAAAAGTTATATATATGTGATGGAGAGCCGCAGCATTAGTGTATGGCAGTAAAGATGTTAACATTCTAACGGCGATCTGCGGAAGTAGACATCGCAGCACTCTTTCTAGTCCATGAGAACACATATCAATGCTTCATTTGACCTTAAAAGTACAAAGCAAACAACATGACCAATTCACTCAGTTCTGTAGGTAGCCACTGTTCCTTAAATTCACCGCAGGAAGCAAAATCGAAGTTATGACGTTGAGGTTTTCTGCTAGCAGACGCAGTCTTGTGTTATACGGAAGTTTTCTGCTTGCTCGCATGTCGCAAAATCTAGCGAATGGCAGCCTAGTGCGTGGTCGCGTTTAGTTTAGTTTATTAGAGAATCAATTCGCGGTACTGCTAATGTGTCCATTGCGCAGTAGTTGTCGTGCTTGTATAGGGCTTATTGAAGCTTACAAGTTTTTCTCGTACACCAAGGATCGGTGTCGGTGACAAGGAGAATAAATTTCAACACTGCTCAGCGACGTAGCTTACAAAGTTGTCGATAAACGGCTGCTACGACATGTTCAGATCTATCTCTTCTATCTTTAGACTCAACACTTTCACTTACCTGCTACATGACCTGCACGATTAAATCTGCTACAGGAACTCTGGACTATTCTGCTAGAACAACGGCAGCCACCTTAGAGTGCAATCTACACCAAGTACCTTTCGCCTGTTGTGACGTATGATGCGCCTATGAAGGTGCTGGATAATAGAGATTGCTACTTAGTCTCAAGACGTAACGCAGTTTGACATCTCTATTTCACTACTCCATCTTATGTAGACTTGCATGAACCATCAAGATCTACCCGATAACAGATAATATATGTGTGCTTCGCTGCTGTAAATCACTGCCTAACAAAGTAAATTCGTAGTAGCTGTGAACGGAGAGTTGCTTTCTGCATCTCTACGTTTGCTTCAATAGTGCACTTGTTTGATGCGTCCCTAATGGCTAAACCAATCCACCACATACCAATTCAACTGAATCTAATTACATAATCAGACGAGTACTTGTAAAGGCACCCGAGAAGCTCATGCGGAAAAACGAGATAAAAGGTAGTAAAATGGCCATTTATTCAGAAAGACTCGATGTACGCTGCCTAGTAGTCGTATGTACGTCACATCATCCCTTCCGAACTTCGACAAGGTCATCTATTCTTTCAATAGGAAGAGGAAACTTCGGTACGAACTCTGAAAAAGTTTACTTTTGATTCTAGAACTTTGGCTAGTGATTGGGTGAAAATGGTCGGATGGTAGTATAAAGAATTGACACTTAACTAGGAAGCAAACGATGGCGAGTACTTATCGAGGCGTTGCGCGTGCACTGGCGCGAGTGGTGCAGACAAAGGCACCCAAGCGGACGCTCGTTCAGCTGCAATCTCAAGCTTTTGCTCCGACGTTCCAGAAGCCGATTACATGGCGTAGTTTGAGTACGTCACCTCCGACAGTCGGCAGTGGCGATGCATCGGACCCGACAAAAGGCTTCGAGGACGTCCCAGGGACGAAACTCGCGGGTGACAAGTTCACCATGGTCTACACGTGCAACGGTAGTCTCCTTTCGTGTCTACTCCCTTGTAGTGCGTGCTGACGTTGGCGATAGTGTGCGAGACGAGGGCAGCCAAGACGATCAGTAAGAACGCGTATGACAACGGGGTGGTGCTAGTGCGATGTCCTGGCTGTGAGAACCTACACCTGGTCGCCGACCGCCTCGGCTGGTTCGATGACGACTCGACGGACGTGGAGAGCATTTTGAGCGACAAGGGCGAGCAGGTGCGCGTCGTGACAGGGGACAACGTGCTGGAGCTGACGGACAAGGACCTACTAGGCGACAAAGCTCCGAAAGACGAATAGAAACAGTCTCTAGTAGATATGATGTGGCAAGTAGGTTTTTATTCTTGAGCAGACTACACATTGTCTCCTTCCTTGAGGTACTTGAGCCAAGGCCGTCGTCCGCCGCCTCGGAAGAGCACTTGCTCGTGCGTATTCACCTGGACGGACGGGTTCGCAGACGCCAGCTTGGACGCCTTGTTCCTGCGCGTGGAGTCCATGCCGTTGGTCTCAATGTGCTCCTTGCGCTTCTTGCTCTGGTTCTGGTGCCGCCGCATGTGCTCTCTCCAGCCGTCCTCTTTGCCGTAGACTCTGGAGCACACGGCGCATCGGAACCACTTGCGGCCGTCCTTCTCCTCCACGATCGGCGCCACCTCGTCCGGGACGTCCATGGGCTGGAGCTCCTCTTGCTTGGCGTTGGCATCCGTCTTGGACGTGTCTTTGCCAGGGCAGTTGTGGAACTGGAGGCCTCGTCGGGCGTTGAACTTCATGTTGCAGGTGGGGCACGTGAACACCGGGAGGGGCTTGTCGTCCGTCCGTCGAGTCATGCCGCCCATGTACTTATTGGTGGCGCCTCCAGACGTCTGCGCAGCGTACATCTCTTTGCCTGTCTCGAGGTAGGCTGCGATGACGCACCCAGCCACGACGGCGTGGAACTGATGGACATGCTCTCTCAGGTCTCTGAACTCGGCGAACATCTTCTTGGCTCTCGTCCCGACGATCTCGTGCAGGTCCAAGTTGCTGATGGTGTGGTCGATCAGTCGACAGGCTTTTTGTTTCATCTTGAATGGCGTTAGTCGACTCGTATCACTAGAGTACGAGACAGCCTACCTGGTCCTTGTACCCGATTCGAGTCCTTCGCTCGTCCTTGCCCATCTGACTCAGGTTCATCTCGACGAACTCTGCCGCTCGTCGCAGGTTCCCGGACATGTCTCCATCCTAGGCTAGTCTTAGTCCTACCACCCTATGTCTAGACATGAAAGAGGTACTTGGGAGATGAGTGTCCGGAGGTTGTGGCCGCTCGAGAAGAGCTTGTTAGGTGCAGGGCCGTGGTGGGACTTGTCTTCTTCGCCCTCGAACTTGCGGAAGGCGCTGCCTTCGTGGACGATGTGGTCCTGCACGACCGTTCCGCAGCCGTTGCCGTCGGGTCCGTTGCAGATCGTGTCTCCTCGCGCGTAGTCCGTGATGAAATAGTTCTGCTCCGTGTTCCCACACGTCTCGCAGCGGAAGCGAGGAGCTATATGTTGTACACAGGACGACAAGACAAAGCTATTGAGTACTTGATGCGCACGTGTGTATTCGATATACAAGAGAGCACACACCCGTCTTTTGCTCCACGTCTCGCTCCGAGAACTCGTCTGCGTCCGACTTGCCTGCCTGACGCATCTTTTTGATTAAGACCATGACGTCCCCCACCTTCATCTCCGGCACGAGGAGGTTGACGATCTGGTCCTCCATGGGCAACGCAGGCGTATTGTCCGGCACATGCTTCTTGGCTGGGGCTTTGGTCGGCACAGGCGCCTTCTTCACAGGCTCTTCTTGCGGCGCTGGCGACGGAGGTTTGCTGCTCGTGGCCTAGTGTAGAGGTCATGGAAATTATGGCAATGTCTAGAATAGAGCAAGTGGACAGCGTACCTGGTTGAGGGCCGCGAAGAAGTCGGCGGCGTTTTCGTCCAAGTCCATTCTCGGTACAAACAAAAGTGATTCAGAGGAGCCAAGAGAGACGTATTTCAGCCAATCACAACTGTAAACAGGGATTTTCACCCTATCAAATGAGCTGACGGGACGAGTGCAAGATGTCGAGAGGACGAGTACTCTTTCTCGGTGTGCTATGGCGACGGACAAGAGTTTATGAGGTACAAGAGTGGATGGAGTAGACTGGTGGATTGTATTGTCGTTTTCTACTGAATGAAGGAGGGATGCTGAGCGATCGACTGGACTGATTCTTTGGTCTGGATGGAGGTTGCTACTGCTGCTCTTCGTCTCGCTTTGGCGGAGGACCACAGGGCTGGAGCATCTTTTCCAGCATCGAGTACTGCATGCGCCCGATGGCTTCGTTCTCGGCCACGGCAAAGTAGCTCAGCATGTCGTAGTGGCCCAAGTGCGACGCCAGGGTGTCACGTTGCTGGTTCACTGCCCATTCACTAAGCGTACATGATACATGAGTGGATTGAAGACCGTAAAGAAGAAAGAAAGAGCCTACAATTTCGTAATGTCCGCATGACCGGTGCCGACGTATTTGGCCTGGAGATGCTCCCACTGGCGGTTGATGTTGTAGCGATCGGCAGCCTACAGCTAGCTCATCAGTACGTCTGCTTGGTAACGTGCCTATGCAGGTGTATTATTGAGCCGTAGAGCTTGCATACAAGCAAGGCATGGCTAGACAAGTGCCCCTAACGAATACTCACCATTTGGACTTTGGCAGTCCTGGTCAAGTCGTCCCACAGAAATATAAATAATTGATCTAAGCAGCTCTATGCTGCATCCTAAATTAGTTACCTCGTTACATTGAAGTTACATGGAAGCGTGGAAGACAAAGGGATACAAGTTTACTACGGTGCTTCCTTCGCAGAGGAAGCACGGGAGACGTTATACAGTTAAATCCATAGCATCAAGCAAGTAAGGATATCGGCTGTGTATTTCAGATCGAAACGAAACTTACGATGTCAATAAGTCAGCGCAACAGCGACTTCGGTAGGCCATTCGACACATCGGACACAGTGGACACTCGTAGATGTTAAAGGTTTCAAAGGAAGAGAGGCAGTTATCGTGGAACATGTGGGAGCAACTGAGCAGGCGAGTCGATGCTGGGGTTCTGTACAAAGCGCCGTCAGTACACAACATAGAACGCTAGACCGTAAGACGCGTACCCGAACGCATTAAGACAGATCGCGCAGTCCGACTCATTTCGTGACATCGCCTGATCGAAAAATCAAATTAGCAAGACTTCAATTGAAAAGGCAGCAATAGTTCAACACCTTGGCGTAGATTGATGCCCAGTCTTCTTTCGATCCTACTTCATCATCTTGGCCAAACATTCGTCGACTTAGTGATAGCGACCGATCGAACTCTTGCAAGAACGCGTCGATCGAATCGTCGTGCTTTTGATTCGCCTTTAAAAGCCGATCTGCAGCCCGACTCATTCTACCGAAATACAGCATCAAACATCTTGACTGATATATGGGCTTTGCTCTACCTATAAGCTACCTGTTTGCTAGAAAGGTGCGTCGACGCTGAGGATCACCTTTGCCTTCACGATAGAACTATTGATAGCACAAGTGGTGTCTGTTAGTAGTGGCAGGAAACAGGATAGAATAACAGCACCAAGTACCTGTCGGTAGAGAAGTTCTGCCTTGCGCCGAGCAAGGAAGCCTCGACAAGCAGCTTGGAGAGTGATGGCACTCTGCTGCCTATGATACTCAAAAGCTATCGTCGTCTTCTTGGCCTCATAGTTTTGCTTTCGACAGAGCGGACACACTCGATCTTTTACTTGTAGAAACCTGAGAGCTGTCAATATAAAGAAATTAAACCAAACCAAGCATTGCAGCTCGTACCGTTCAAAGCTAGCAAGACAATCGACGTGGAAAACATGAGAGCAGCTTAGGATCACAGGCT
This sequence comes from Salisapilia sapeloensis, assembly GCA_023334545.1. Taxonomy (NCBI): domain Eukaryota; phylum Oomycota; class Peronosporomycetes; order Peronosporales; family Salisapiliaceae; genus Salisapilia; species Salisapilia sapeloensis. The sequence goes on from JAADVB010000031.1 coordinate 34,229, forward strand.
CTTTTGAACCAAACGACTCCCAACAAATAGAGCACGGATGCTTCAAGTCGTTACGCTTACTAGCTAGCTGTTCACACAGACTCCATTCGGTGCTTGATAGTTTCGACGAAGATATCCTACTCTATTGTTACATGGATTGGCGATAGATTCATAAACGTGATTCTAGTGAGCTAGTACGTTGCACCCCTTGTCTGGGACTTCCTTTTCGGTTGATGCTTGATTCGATATTGGGTCTCGACGGGTATGACACAGAGAACAGTAATCTCGATAATCGTCACCTCGATCTACGTTCTCCGTTGCGCATGATTCACAGACCCAAAGTTGCGATGAAGTAGCCTCTTGGTTATACCTTGCTGCAATCAGGGATTTCGCCGAGATGACGATCTTGCTCGAAGTTGAGATCTGTCCACCCATCAATTGTTAGTGCTACCTTTAATCCATTTGCATTCCGGACTTACTTTAGTCTGGGTAGTGCGAATGCAATCTTTGAGACTCGGCGCTAGGCCCAAGCCAACAGACCGAGCTAGATTTCTCTACTTCCCATCAGGAATTGATAAAAACACAAAGCAGATAAGCGTAAATAATATATTGATCTTTACTTGGATTGCAGCAGAGTTTGTGGGAAAAGACGATCTTGCTATCCTGTTTGGCATGGTGCTCCATTCAAATGGTAGGCGCTTTGCATTATCAGCAGGCGTTTCCATCTCTACCTTTATAAATAGTCCTGGTACAAGTTGTTTTGCAGTCCGTTACTCCATAATCCTTTTTCTTCTCAGGCTGGGTCCGTAACACCCACGCGCTTTGCATTATATTGTGCAATTGATAATGGTTCGACCCATGTACTCTACAGCCGCGGATACGAAATCTAGTTCTTCTCATGCGTACGAACGAGGTGAAAAGATGTCTCGGCTACCAAAGCTCGAAGCGAGTGAGATGATGGATGAGAAGGAGTCGTACCACAAAGAGGACATGACCCGAGCAGCTGAAGCCAAGTTGGATCTTGAGGTCGAACGAGAATGGAAGCAGATTCAGAGTGATAGCTGCACACCAAAAGTAGAAGTTTCAAGGAATCCCCTCGCACGAAAGATTTGTCGAGGACTTGTCATGTATATTTCCAATTAATACAAAGGTATACTGTGGTTCTCATCTCTACGATAGCAACCACATGAACATGCGGTGCGCAGATACCGGTAGACTGATGTGGCAATCGGATGAATGGTGAGAATGTTTCCATGGCTCTCTTGATACGGTTGGATCTAGACTTTGCGATCTTACCAATAATGACGTAGGGCAGAGGATGTCTTTGAAGTGGAGCAAGAGGGTACTTGCATGAATTATATGCTACAAGTCGTCGTCCTAGTTCCTAACTTTTAAATTTACTTGTAGCGAAGATCCCGGCAGAGATCTTGAGATGCCCAGCAGTGTCACGAGAAATCAACTTTAGCTCTGTCGAGTCCATCGATCACTTCCGGTTAGAACAACGACTGTACCTCGATGGTTCTTGCGTTGAAGGTATTATATGCTTTGCAGCAGCATCGACTTGGAATCTCATGAAATATATTAGAGTGGATCTTTAATTTCGGCTTTGTGATGCCAAACTCGACCAACTCGTGGCAGCAAACGATAGAAGCAGAGGATACGGATAACATGTTTGACCCAGAGCTGATCAGGTAATCGATATTAGACTAGTCTGGCGGATTGATACCAGTGATGTCTGACAATACGCAATACAGCGGCAAATTGGTGATTGAAACAGGTTTTTATGATGGAGACATGACGATCGCCAAGACCGTCTACCGGATATACTACGTCTAGCGAAGATACCAGTTGCGTGTGGGCTGCGGAGATGAATTAGTGACTTACAGAAACTCTAGCAAGAGATGGGGAGAGACAATATTGAAGCGAATGATGCATGATGCATGAATATAAAATTAAAGTTTATCTTTAGTTTATCAATTGTCATGACAAAGTTGCATGCATTGCATGTGGTGCAGCCGTCTTGGCTTCATAACCAAACTGGTATATGGGTCCCATTTAGAAATGCTCAAGAGAAGTTAGGGATAGAGCGCTACATGCTTGTCGCGGTAGCTTTCTATAATAAAAGATCGTAACAGCGATCTAGGATGAAACTCGAAAGCGTATTCTCAGCGGTCTATTGTCGTTCTTGGAGAAATATATTCGCATGACACTAATAGCCAAAGTCTATCAAGCTCCTTGTACATATATACTAACATTATAAAAGTCTATCCTGAGTCATCTGAGTCCTTGAGCTACATAGGAACATGATCAAACGACTCTAAACATCATTAACTGGTAAAGCTTCCAATGAAGTAAAGAAGACCATCGATGGGTCATTCCCTCCTTGCAGTATGAAAGTTGCTAAGTTTAATCACACGACGGTTTCTGCTTGCAATCAAGAGCTTACAGAGGTAAATAGTAGATTGGCTGAGAGGTGCATCCAGGCTGTGTATACTACCCGATATAGTTTATACGACCATAGTTGGTGTAAAGGCTATAGACACCACAATTGGGTGTAAGTTTATTCTTGCATTACTAGTCCGTCGACTACATGAGTAAATAAAGACGAGACCATACCAGTAAAGTATTGTATTCAGCAATCTATCCATTCATTCTGCTCATCCTACTTTGAATGATACGCGTCCAGCACACTTACTCGCAACAGCTGTACGGGGTCTCTGGTTCGACATGCTCTTCAATTTTCTCTTTCTTGTCCAGACTAGACCATTGCGATGGCTTTAGTAGTCGATCCATCGACATCATACTAGCAAGTTCCGGATGCATCTGCCACGCCGACAACCATTCCTCCTCTCCAATGCTATCATCCTGCCCCAGGTTTGCCTCCGTGAAGATCTGGTCCATCATCGATGGAACCTCTTTCCCCACCTTCACTAGCGTCCTTTGGACTGCTTCCGCTTGGTCCGCGTACTTGTCATTATCTGCAAACTTCATTGACCTCTTTTCTTGATCTTTGGAAAGCGCATTCTTTGTATCCAAAATTAATGTCGAAAACGTGTTTTCAATGGACTGGATACGTCGCTGCATGACTACTGTCAACTCTTCCTGATTGATGCGCCCACACTTGAATGTACTTGTTTCGAATTGATGGAAAAGGCACTGAGCTTTCTCCTGTGTGGATGCTTTCGTCATTAGGTATACACCAACAACGAATTCATCCATCGTCAGCCTCGCCTTCTTTCCACTCGCAATCAGACTGCATAGTACTGCGCCGGCCAACGAAGGATTCTGAAATAGCTCATCCAACTTTGGAAACTGTTCGCTGAGCTGATGACAGGAGGACAAGAAGCCGTCTATGTACATCTTTTTTCCTTCTTCTTCCTGCACGGAATACTTTTCAAACACATTCTTCAGTTCCTCATAGTCTTCCACAGACATTCTTCGCTTGATAAACGCAGTCCCGCTTTGTCTCGCTACTATGGCTTCAGCGTCCTCTCTGTCCATGGAGCCAGCAGACACGGGCGTACTACTCGTCGATGCATTTGAACAGTTCTCCTTGTTATTGGAATGAGTGAAACGGCTAGACTCGATCGCAATAGACTCCTCTGGCATGCTCGCTCGACGCTTTTTCAACGCATCCGCGCGACCGATGAAGGCTTTGAGCTGAGCTGCAACGACGTCGTCAAAGAAGAGTCGTATCGCATTCGCATGCAGCGCTGAGTCGACTGTAAAGGTCACTTGGAAGTCCACTTGGCACTCGCCCGGTTCGTCCGCCGATGTGAACTTCCATTCGCTATCGATCGTTTTGAAAATAGGTGAGTCGACGACTCTCGTGCGAATGAGCTCCGGCTTGCTCATCGTCACGCGTGATGTGAAGGATTCGTGGAAGATCTTGAAGCCAATGGACAACTCTGCATCCATCTCTTCTTGTCCATGCTGACTCTTAATAGTCGATCCGACGCAAAACGGTAAGAACTCGTGGTACTTGCTGACATCTGCCACGACATCGAACATCTCTTCTTGCGTAAAGGGCACGACCTTTTGCATCGCGTGGGACTTGGTCAATGCACTCGACGAGGCCGGACCTGTCATCCAGGAGAAAAAGGAGCGCTTTGATGTCATTTTCGATCGTGTCCGGTGGAAACAGAGAAATAGGTGGAATGAAGAAATATATGTAAAGGAGTAATGAAACGGATGTGCTTGAAATGATACTTTCGAACGAGTCGTAACCTAGGTATAGAGAAGAAACAGTCACGTCATCCGGTGCAATCAACGTAGGTTTCCACATCTCCGAGTGTCCATTTGTAGGTCTGGTCTGGTATTTTCTGCCAATCACGAAGCCTGTCAAGGCCCATCACCTCGTCTCAATGCAGTGACCAATATGCCTGCTGACGCTGTCTATACGTCCGTGTCGACACCGACGAATGCTGGGGGAGTCCTACGTTCCGTCCCGAGTCATCAACATAACCTGCCTGTGCGTGATTTGCATCCACGTCCGGCACGATCCGAGGACGATGCTGAAGACATGGCATTAGAGCGAGAAGGCGTGGAGACGACGATTCGCCGTGCTCGAGCGCTCCAGTCGGATAAACTGGACGCGTGGATGCCAGTGATTAGCGGCATTAGCATCGGAGCCTACTTTGGTGTGGGCGTGCGAGTGCTTTTAAACGAGTTTGGCAAAGTGCTCCCGACGTCCGAGACGCACTTGCTGGAGCTCCTCGGCTTTGGCTTCTTCTTAGCAAACATACTCGGGTGCTTCGTCATGGGATTCACAGGCAGGATGAAGCCTCTGCTATCGAATCAATATGCAGTTCTATTGACAGCGATTACGACTGGCTTTTGCGGCTGCTGTACGACGTTTGCGAGCTGGATGGTCGCCACGGCCGCCATGTTCGTCCATGGCAAGTGGCTCGACGCGCTCTTAAGTCTTGGCATCCAGTTCGTCGTGGCGTACGGAGGCTTCCGATGCGGCATCCATGCTGCAGAAGCTGTCGTCCGTGTGCTCGTGCGTCGGTCCTTCCCGTTCAAAAAGTCTCCTCTCTACCTCCAGCAGATGCAGACGAGTCTGGACTGGCATCTCGACGACGTTCGGACCGCCAAGTCAGACCACTACAGCCACAATGTTAGTGACCTGATGGAGTCCACCGAGAGGTCGCTCGTGTCTGCTCGAGATAATAGTAGCTCTCTACTGGAGCAGCTAAATGCAGAGGAGAGCGCTCGCTGGACGGTGGATCACGACTGGAAGAAGTGGAGTGTCTTGCTTGTTCTTTTCACGGCCTTGTTCTGGTGTCTAGCCTTTGTCGGTTTCAGTACGTACCTCAGCTCTCGCCTCTTGGCCATAGCTGTCGCTCCGTTTGGTGCTTTAGCCAGATATCTCTTATCTCTTCTGAACACTCGATCCGAGTGCAAACACATTCCTCTCTTTACGCTCCTCCCGAACGTCCTGGCGACGTTTATCGGAAGTCTCATCCAATTGATTGGCAGTGCGACTGCTTCAGACAGTGGCAATGCAACCGATACGTTTATGTTGCTGGGAGACGGTATGGCTATCACCGGCTTCCTTGGCTCACTATCGACGGTGTCCACTTGGATCAATGAACTCGACGCCCTGGCATCCAAACGACTCTTCTGGGCATATAGATACGCCGTCGCGAGTCTCGTCGTCTCTCTCCTCGGCAGTGTCTTCATCCTGGGACTGTGGAACGCCCATGGGACACATCCTCTCCTCATTTAACGCCAATACACGCTCTAGACGCTACTTCTAGTCCATCTTCAAGTTCACAACACATAATGCCACTACTTGGATAACTTCAAGTTCGAGGTCTCAAATACCATGCTTGCTGTAACTTCAAGTTGGGATCATAGGATGCCACTGCTTTCGGACATGGAAAACGGAAAAAGGAAGAAAGCGAGGCGCAGACGATGGGGCTACTCGCACCTTTGTATACGCTCTTACTAGTCGTTTTCATCTCCTTTGTGCACGCATGGTCCTTCGGCAGTCGAATGCAAACGTATGTGGAGCGTCTGGGATACTACTCTGGTTTGGGGTGTACGTTATCGATCGAATCGATGCTATCGAGCAGCATGGAGGCAAATGCTGATGGTTTCAAGCGTAGATCAGTGCACGTATGTCGACCATCCATCGCAATCTGTCCGTGAGACCTTGTCGAAGCAACTCAAGGCTCAGGAGCGAGCGCTCGAGTCCGTCGCGGACGCTATTGAGGCATGGGAGTTCTCGTACGTCCTCTTTCTAGAATTTGTCGCCCATAGGTAGTCATAGGAAGTGTATGAGTATAGCCACACATCTACCAAGGACCGTACACCTCTGGTGATGGCTGTGACAGGTCCGACAGGCACCGGGAAGACGGAGCTGTCGTACGTTTTGGCCGAAAGTCTCTTTAAGCGTCGTCGGAAGCTTCCAAACAGTGAGAAGCAGGTCGCATCCGGCCTGCTCATCTTCCGGTAGACTCGGTATAGATGATGTAGATTTACAGGTAGCTAAGAGCGTGGGGTAGAGGTGAAGATTTTGGTGATAACTACACGTACCCGATCTCCGAGTACCATACGCAGATCAAGACCAGGTAGACGCTTGGGAGGTGTACTTTGTAGGATAGAGACTTAGTTGCAAGTGTAGAATGGCAGAGCATCTACATACGTGTGGAGGGAAGGCTGTGATCGTGTTTGACGAAGTGCAAAAGGTCATCCCGAACACGCTGGACGGTACGCTTGTGCTTTTTATAACAGATCGACTCGACTATATCTCTTCATGTGGTCTAGTTTTGATGGAAGCAGTGGGGCCTCGAGCGCAGCTGACGTACTACAAGAACGGCGTGACGAAGCGCATCGACACGAGCAACGTTTGCCCTTTTGATACGAGGCGTCTCGTAGCATACTCACCGTGTCTCTAGGTGATTTTCATCTTGGTGTCGGACATTGGTGTGTCCGAGATGGAAAAGGTGATGGTGCAGTACGAGACGAGGCAGGAGGTGCCTAGCAGTGCGTTGGAAAAGGTGGTCAAGACGGCTCTGGACGCCCAGTGGAAGCGTCTGCACTTTGGCAAGGTCATCGACAAGGTACCTCTGTCTCTCTTGTAGGGAGGCAAGACTCTCATACGTGCACTAGGTCGTTCCTTTCCTGCCGTTTGAGCAGCAGCACATCTCGGAGATCATCGGGCTCAAGCTGCGGCAGTTGGATGAAAACTACGGCGGCGTCTACTGGCACCGATTGTGGGTGCAGGACGGCATCGCCGACTACATGTCTCGCCTCGACTCTGTCCACTACGAAGTCCGGTCGGCGCGTGTGGGTGGGCTGGTCAAGAGCACCAAGGTCTTTGCCAAGTACGGCGCGCGGAACGTCGAGACGGGACCCATCCAGCTGCTCAAGTCCAAGCTCCTGCGCTACCTCCGGCCCTTTGATCCAGGTATTTTATGTAGTATATAAAGTATAGTGTAGTCGCTCAAGAAATGAGTAGAAGCTGAAGTTCGGATCTCTCAGGACCCGAGTACGAGCGAGATCGTCATCACGTCGTGTGCGGCGCAACCGAAGGAGGCGAGTAGGGAGCAGGATGGAGATTTCGTCGGACTGGCCTGTGCAGTCAAGTGGCAAGGCAAATTCGAATAAGTAGACGCAATCCATTTCTCCATCTTTCCTATGTACTATGTCCGCTAGTCCTTTGGTCGTACTCGTCTACTAGTGTCTAGTGCCACCGACTCCTCGCTTGGATGGTACTATGAGGGTACAGTCAACAACCGTCGCTGCGTGTCTGTCTTTTTGTCCAATGGGAGTGTGTCTCCTTCCATGTGATTGGTTGAAAAGGAGGTAAAAGATAGCACGACACAAGCGGAAGAAGGAGTATCTGCAGAGAGGTTCTCGACGGACGGTATGAGTGCATCAGAGACAAATGCGAGTATGCATGCAGAGGAAGAAGAGCTTGACCCAGAAGTCTTGCTCATGTCGAATGAAGAGCTGCGGCAGCGCATTCGGCTTTTGGACAATGACATTCGGATCATGCGGAGTGACGTCCAACGCATCAACCACGAGTCGAACTCGCAGAAGGAGCACATCAAGGAGAATAATGAAAAAGTGAAGCTGAATAAACAGCTTCCGTACCTCGTAGGGAACATCGTAGAGGTACGTTTAATCTTCTATCGCTTATGGAAAGATCTACTTTGGCTAAGCTACGATTAGATTCTCGAGCTAGAGGACGATGAGGATGAGCAGGATGGAGCTGCCACGGACGTCGACGCCGCGAGAAAAGGCAAGAGCGCTGTCATCAAGACCTCGACGCGCCAGACGATCTTCCTGCCCATCCCAGGACTCGTCGATTCGCAGGAACTCGAACCGAACGACCTCGTCGGGACGAATAAGGACAGCTACTTGATCCTGGAAAAGCTTCCGGCAGAGTATGACTCGCGAGTCAAGGCCATGGAGGTGGATGAGAAGCCGTCGGAAGAGTACAGCGACATTGGCGGTCTCGACAAGCAGATCCAGGAGCTCGTCGAGGCCGTCGTGCTGCCCATTACGCACAAGGAGCGTTTCGATGCCGTAGGTATCGCGCCACCCAAGGGTGTCCTCCTCCACGGTCCTCCTGGCACAGGCAAGACGCTGCTCGCTCGCGCCTGTGCCAAGCAGACGGACGCGATCTTTCTCAAGCTCGCCGCGCCGCAGCTCGTGCAGATGTTCATCGGAGACGGCGCCAAGCTCGTGCGCGACGCGTTTGAGCTCGCAAAGGAAAAGTGCCAGGAGCAGGACATCGGCGGCGCGATTATCTTTATCGACGAGCTCGACGCGATCGGAACGAAGCGGTTTGGAGGAGAGCAGTCGGGCGACCGGGAGGTCCAGCGGACGATGCTGGAGCTCTTGAACCAACTGGATGGCTTCACTAGTAACACCAAGATCAAGGTCATTGCCGCCACGAACCGTCCGGACGTCTTGGACCCTGCGCTCTTGCGATCCGGACGTCTCGACCGAAAGGTATGCTTGGTAGGAGATGAGGTAGGAGGGAGGTACTTATAAGGAACTAGATTGAGCTCCCGCACCCGACAGAAGAGGCACGTGCGCGTATTCTGCAGATCCACTCGCGCAAGATGAACGTCGACTTGGACGGTATTTCTTATCAATTGTATTCTCGTTGGATAGGACTTGACGATGGAAATAGATGTGAACTTTGATGAGTTGGCTCGAAGCACGGACGACTTTAACGGAGCACAACTCAAGGCGGTAGGGTCTCGTGGCAGTGGTAACCTAGAGGACTTGAATCTGATTTGTCGAGCTAGGTGTGTGTGGAGGCTGGCATGCTCGCGCTTCGTCGCGAGTCTTCTTCTATCAAGCACGAGGACTTTATGGAAGGCATCTCGGTCGTATCGGCCAAGAAGAAGGCCAATCTACAGTACTACGCCTAGAATGGACAGCTCCGTCTGGATGCTTGGAATACAATCTACTTTGCTCCAGACATTTTTATACCTCGTCCGTTTCATCCATACTAGTTGTACCTTTACACACGATCTGTCTGCTGTCATGACGGATGAGGACGACCGACTGCGGTCGCTACGACGACACTCGTCCTATAGTTCCTCCGTCCGGAACCTACTTAACAGCAGAGCAGCAGAGTCAGCTATTGTACGGCCACTTGTCTTTCCGTCTGCTTCCTGTCGCTCACTCTCTCCTAGGATGGCGTACGGAAAGGATCGGCAGCTATCAAGCACTTGTTCGACGTCAAGCACCAGGAGGGGGATGTACGACTCTTATCTCTGCTAGATGTGGTAACCTGACGTGATGTGCGTAGCCGCTGGATCTAGACACGTACTATAAGTCTCGTCAGCGACGACGGACGGTACTTGGAGATGACATAACGAGCTCTCTTGCGAAAGGAGGGATTCTGACGTCGCCTTCGATAAGCAGTCTGACGCAGAAAGTGGACTATAGCTCCAGTGCGCCTGCGAGACGGAGCTTACACGTGACGCTGTCACCGGGAGAAGAGTACGAGAACTATCAGAAGGTGTATGCTGCCACGAGTACCCTCGAAGTGAATGCGATACAGGAGGAGACAGAGGATGAGGTGGAGGGTGCCGGAGTTGACAAGAACACGATCGAGACGTTTCAACATAGCCTTGGCGAGGCGAGCAGCAAGGGAGACAGTAGTCAAAGAGCAGAATCGGATACGAAGGATAATGATAGTGTACGCCAACCGGATAGGGCGGCTCGGATGACAGGCATCGCACCGGGACTCCAGCACGTTCATAGCAGACTCGGGAAGCGGCATGACGCCAAGCTGCACACACACTTGGCGACGCGAAAGAAACCAGAGAGACTCATGTTCAGTCCGCTCGGTCGCTTCAGACTCGTATGGGACGTCCTCAGCATCGGCTTCATCTTCTATAATGCTATTGCGCTGCCTGTAGATTCCTTCTAAACATACTTGTACGATGTGGTAACTTAGTGTTCATAAATGTAGTTTGATGCGTCCTTCGACACGTCAGCTTGGTCGAAGAGCGCGATCGAGACCTGCGTCGACATCTTTTTCATGTTTGACATTGTAGAAACTTCCTACCACCTTTACTTGTAGTAGCGTCTCATGTTGATATATGTAGTTTATCACGTTCAACACGGCAGCAGAGATTGGCGGGTCACTTCGATACAGTCGGAAGGAGGCGGCTAGAACGTACTTGACGTCGTGGTTTATCGTGGACCTGACGGCCGCGCTTCCGTATGACTTGTTCTTCTCCGACCAGGACGTCGAGGACAGCTCTTCCTCCTATACACTACTGCAGACGCTTCGATTGCTTCGACTCGTCCGACTATTGCGTCTCTTTCGAGTGTCTCGCATCCTGCGTCGCATCCAGAACACCATCTTCATTCGCTCGACGCTCAGTTCCTTACTCAAGTACTGCCTCATGGTCATGTTCATCGCCCACTGGTTCAGCTGTATCTTCCACGCCATCGCCGTATCATCCACGTATGAAAAGAACTGGGTAACCGAGCAAAGACTTCAGGAGCCGAACGCTAACAAGTGGGACCGATACGTCGCTGCACTCTACTTCTCCGTCATGACACTGTAAGCTACGTAGGCAAAGGTAGTCGATAGACCACGTAATCTCTTGTATCAATCTAGAGCGACCATTGGATTCGGCGACGTCGCTGGGACCAACCCAGACGAACGCTTCTTCTGCATCTTTGCCATGATCGTCGGAGGTGGCGTCTTTGCCTATGGAATCACGAATGTAACCTCTACATTATCCTGCTGCTGTGCAGTATCTCTGACTATGTCACTTGACTGCTAGATCGTGGAGCTCGTGTCGAGTCTGACGATCCACGAGACACGGTTTCGACAGAAGATGGACGAAGTGAACGAATACATGACTGCACGCGAGCTACCGATGCGTCTTCGGATGGAAATCCGAGAGTTCTATCACAACACACGGTTGTCTCGCGAAAGCAAGTTGAACGCTGAGCAACGTATTTTGAATGACTTGTCGTCCAAACTCCGGTCGAAGATCGCGTTAAGCATAAATGATCAGTTTCTACGTAAATTCAAGTTCTTTGCTGGGAGCGACCCTGACTTTCTCATGGAGCTGGCACTGAATATGCGCATGATCCACTTTGCACCTTTGGAAGACGTAATTGTCGAAGGCGAGGTCGGGTACGAGATGTTCTTCATCTTCCGAGGCGCCGTCGAAGTCATTCGAGGTGGAAGGCAGTTGGGGATCATGGGAGAGAACCAGTACTTTGGAGAGCTCGCGATCTTGAATGATGACAATCGACGGACAGCTACCGTGCGTACGATTTGCTTTTGCGAATTGAGATTGCTGTCGCGAACCAGGTTTCTCGATGCCCTTGCGCTGTTTCCAGCGATGCAGGCAAAGATGGAGGAGCTGGCTGCTCAGAGGAACAAACAGAAGAGTCCTCGACCGAGACTTGCGTCAATGCGGGCAGCGGGGACTCCGGAAGAAAAGGACCTGTCAGCTCCTGTCAAGCTGCGAGCAGGACCACAGCACGCCAATTCCCAGTCTCGACTGAATGTAACGATGCAAAGGAGACAATCGGCAGCCAAGACAGCTCCGCTCGGGGCCACTGCACGCATGCCAACTGCCAAGTTACCATCGTACACGGTGAACGAAGGGAGCAACGAGTCGGTGCCGGCGTCGATATCAAGCGCCATCGCCGAAACGTGCACCTTGCTTGACGAAGCCACGCGTCGCCAAGAGCTCTTGCTTCAACGCATCAACCGAGTTACCGGGACAATGCGTCAGAATCGCTCTTGATAAATCAACACGTGCTTTTATTCTTCATATCAAGGACGATGGTGTCAAGAGCATGTAGCAAAGTCTACTTATTCGTCTCTGGTCTTCTTCTTGGATGTGGCAGTATCTTTAGAAGCAACAAACACACACCATGTATTCGTTCGTACCGCTTTCTCTCACCTGACTGGATCTGGTAACCCAGCATTTTCAATCAAGTCTTCCAAGCTTTGCATCGAAATTTCTAGTCTAGTATACTTTTTCCCATACCGTTTGCTATCAAAAACGCATGTCGTCCCCTACCTCGACATCCTATACTCTCGCCAAGTCGTTTACCCGCAGAGAGCGTCCATGCCATCCAGTAACCTCGCATCCAGTCTTCGGAGCTCTCCAATGATCGTTCGTCATGGGACAGCGCCTCCACACCTCAATTCAAGTATGGCCCATAAAACCTGCGAAAGACAGGTGGACTGACACAAGCAGAAGAGGACAAGAGATGGCAAGTCGACGCGAGGTGAGTCCGGCCGAGGTGCAGATGCTCCAGCAGCCCTTCGTCCGTGGCGAGACGGACATCTTTGCCTACTTGACTGCCTTGATGAAGCAAAAGCCGCTCATCTTTGACGGTGGCATGGGCACCATGATCCAGCAGCACAAGCTGTCGGAAGAAGACTTTCGAGGCGACCGCTTTAAAGACTTTGACGTGCTCGTGCGTGGCAACAACGACTTGTTGTCTATCACGCAGCCAAAGCTGATCAAGGACATTCACAAGCAGTACATGGAGGTCGGTGGCTCGCAGCTCATCGGGACCAATACCTTCAGTGGTACGTGGGTGGCACAGGCCGACTACAAGATGGAGGACCTCGTGTACGAGCTCAACTACGAGTCAGCTCGAGTGGCACGAGAGGCAGCAGACGAGGTGGCTGCCAAGAACCCTCTTTTGCCCCGTTTCGTCGCCGGTTCCATCGGCCCAACGAACCGGACGCTGTCGATATCGCCCAACGTAGAGGACCCTGGCTTTCGTAACATCACGTTCGATGAGCTCGTGGACGCGTACTATACGCAGGTGGAGGCTCTGGTGGACGGCGGGAGTGACGTGTTACTCGTCGAGACGATCTTTGACACTTTAAACGCCAAAGCCGCCGTCTACGCCATCGATGTATTCCAGGAGAAGACTGGCAAGAAGCTCCCGCTCTTCATCTCCGGTACTATTGTCGACATGAGCGGACGGACCTTGTCTGGGCAGACGACGGAAGCTTTCTACGTCAGTCTACGCCACTCGAAGCCCTTCTGCATCGGTCTCAACTGCGCTCTCGGCGCGAATCAGATGAAGCCCTTCCTCCAGCGCCTCGCCAACGTCGCCGAGTGCTTCGTCTCGGTCTATGCGAACGCAGGTCTTCCGAACGCCATGGGCGGATACGACGACAGTCCGGAGCTCATGGCCGAGTACTGCGGCGAATTCTGCAAGGACGGACTGATCAACATGATCGGCGGCTGCTGTGGCACGACGCCAGAGCACATTCGAGCCATCGCAGACATCGCCGCGACGTACCCCGTGCGTCCTCTCCCGGACCTATCCGATCCGTACATGTGGCTGTCTGGGCTGGAAGACATGGTCGTCACAAAGGATCGATTCCAGTTTTTAAACGTCGGAGAGAGGTGTAACATCTCTGGTAGCATCCGTTTCAAGCGGCTGATCCTCAAGGGTGACTATGGTACAGCCATGGACGTAGCTCGACAGCAAGTCGAGGACGGTGCGATGGTCATCGACGTGAATGTGGACGACGGCATGCTGGATGGTGTCAAGGCGATGGAGAGATTTTTGAAGATCGCTGTGACGGAGCCAGATGTGTCTAAAGTGCCGTTCATGGTAGACTCGAGCAAGTTCCACGTTGTGGAAGCTGGTCTCAAGTGCGTCCAGGGCAAGTGCATCGTGAATAGCATCAGTCTGAAGGTCGGTGAAGACGAGTTTTGTAAGCAGGCAAAGATCATGAAGCGTCACGGAGCTGCGATCGTCGTCATGGCGTTTGATGAAGAAGGGCAGGCCGCGACGGAATCGGAAAAGGTGCGTATTTGCAAGCGGTCGTACGATGTCTTGGTGGACAAGGTCGGCTTCCCACCGGAAGACATTGTCTTTGATCCGAACATTCTGACGATTGCGACGGGCATGGAGGAACATAACAACTATGCGGTGGACTTTATCAACGCCACGAGACGTATTAAGGAAGAGTGCCCGTATGCCAAGATCAGTGGTGGCGTGTCGAATCTGTCGTTTGGCTTTCGAGGCGTCAATGTCATTCGAGAAGCCATACACAGTGTCTTCCTCTACCACGCAGTCCACGCAGGCATGGACATGGGCATCGTGAACGCTGCGCAGTTGGAAGTGTATGACGACATTCCGTCGGACCTATTAAAGCTCGTAGAAGACGTCGTGCTCAATCGGCATGACGGCGCGACGGAGGCCTTGTTAGATCGCAGTTTAATCGAAAAGGAAAAGATGGAAGCTGCCAAGAAGGGGGGAGCGAGTGCTGTCGTGAACAAGCAAGAGTGGCGAACCAAGTCGATTCAGGAGCGACTGACGCACTCGCTCGTCAAGGGCATCTCCGAGTTCATCCATCAGGACGTCGAGGAGATGCGCGTCGAGTGCTCTCGTCCGTTGGACGTGATCGAAGGGCCGTTGATGGCTGGCATGAATGTCGTGGGCGAGTTGTTCGGCAGTGGCAAGATGTTTCTGCCGCAGGTGATCAAGTCTGCTCGTGTCATGAAGAAGGCAGTCGCGTACCTCTTGCCGTACATGGAAGAGGAAAAGAAGAGGAAGCTGGCGGAGGAAGGAGTGGACCCGGAGGCGGATGACGACTCGCAGTACGCTGGCAAAGTGCTGCTGGCGACCGTCAAGGGGGACGTGCATGACATTGGCAAGAACATCGTCGGCGTCGTCCTTGGCTGTAACAACTACAAGGTCATCGACATGGGCGTCATGGTGCCTGCAGAGGACATTCTGGCTCGAGCAAAGGAGGAGAAAGTGGATGTCATCGGCTTGTCTGGGCTCATCACGCCTTCGCTAGACGAAATGGTAACTGTCGCGCGGGAGATGAAGAAGCAGAACATGCCGCAGCCGCTCCTGATCGGCGGCGCGACCACGAGTAAGATGCACGCGGCCGTCAAGATCGCTCCTCAGTTCTCGAATGAAGCGCATCCGGTCATTCACGTCTTAGACGCTTCTCGTAGCGTCGTGGTGGTCGGCAACCTCCTTCGGTATGGAGAGGAGAGGGAGGAGTATGTGGAGGAAGTGCTGGAGGACTATGAGGACATGCGGGAAGAGTACTACGCTTCTCTCGACGACATTAAGCTCGTGTCGTATGAGAGTGCCAAGAGCAAGAGGTGTGCGATCGACTTTGATACGCGACGTCCGTTCCAGCACCCACGTCGCTTAGGTGTACACAAGGTAGAGGACGTGCCGCTGGAAGAAGTCGTGCCGTTTATCGACTGGAACCCATTCTTCCAGACGTGGGAGCTGCGTGGTAGGTATCCGAATCGAGGGTACCCTAAGATCTTTGACGACGACCGTGTCGGAGTCGAAGCTAGGAAGGTGTTCGACGAAGGGCAGAAGCTCCTGCAGGAGATTATCGACAAGAAGCTCTTGAGCGTACGTGGTGTCTCGGGTGTCTTTCCAGCGTATCGACAGGAAGAAGACGTCGTCGTGTGTGATCCGAATGACATGACGACGCCCGTGAGCAAGTTCTGTATGCTCCGACAGCAAGCGGAGAAGGAGACGTCGGACCCGTTCATGAGCATGGCGGACTTTATCGCACCGAAGAGTGACGACTACAAGGACTTTATCGGAGGCTTTGCCGTTGGTGTCTTTGGCGTCGAGGAGCTCGTGGCCAAGTTCGAGGCCGAGCACGATGACTTCAATAAGATCATGACGCAGGCCATTGGCGATCGACTGGCAGAAGCTTTTGCAGAGTACATGCACCGGCAGATGCGTGTGTTCGACTGGGGATATGCGTCGGAAGAGGACTTGAGCCAGGAAGATCTGCTGAAAGTCAAGTACGACGGCATCCGTCCGGCGCCTGGGTACCCGTCCCAGCCGGATCATACCGAGAAGCGAGTGCTGTGGGAACTGCTCAAGGCAGAGGACATCGGGCTGACGCTGACGGATAGCTGCATGATGCTGCCTGGATCGGCCGTCAGTGCCCTGTGCTTTGCGCACCCGGACTCGCAGTACTTTGCCGTGGGGAAAATCAGTAAGGAGCAAGTGGAGGAGTATGCTGGTCGAAAGAAGCAGTCACTGGAAGAGACGGAAAAGTGGCTGGCTCCGATCTTGGGGTACGAGCGAGGTGCTTAGTGGGAAGGATAGAGTAGGGTCTAGTGTACTGGTGACGGAGGTGCCATGATAGCATGCCATCTCTGCTGACGTTCAGGAGTTCTTCGCTCGATTCTGCTTCTTGGAGCAAAGGACCAAGCTATGTCGCTCGAAATCTACTTTTTCTTTTCTTTTCTTTTCTTTTCTGATCGTCTCTAGTTCGGTCGTGCTGGATGGACCTATAGAGGTCCTTGTGGTCAGTCCTGTCACTAATCTGTGGACGATATACTTGAACTTGAGGCCGGAAGGGCGGAGAGACGAGACCAAGATGCTGGCGATGCGACGTGCACAAGAGAAGGCCGTGCGAGGCGTGATTGCACGGCATGGACGACTGTCGTTCTGGAGGAGTTTAAGTGATCGACCGACGAATTTAAGTGCAGATGCGTACCCGGAAGAGTGGCTGAAGAACGCGACGAAAGAGATCAAGGGACAGGACCCGACGGAAAAGCTCGTCTGGCATACCCCCGAGGGCATTCCCATCAAGCCTTTGTATACGCAACAGGACCTCGAGGTTACCACATGAAAAGAGGTATGTAGATAAAGACTAACGATAGTACGTCCGTAGGATCTGGAGATCTCACAGGCCCCCTCGACCTTCCCGTTCACGAGAGGACCCTACGCGAGTATGTACACTGCCAAGCCATGGACCATCCGACAGGTACCTCTATAAGATACGCCCAAATTACCATGACGTGACGTCGGCTGTAGTACGCAGGTTTTAGCACAGCGGAAGAGTCGAACGCGTTCTACCGTCGAAACTTGGCGGCAGGACAGCAAGGACTCAGCGTAGCGTTTGACTTGGCGACTCATCGAGGCTACGACTCGGACCATCCACGCGTGACGGGTGATGTCGGGATGGCTGGCGTCCCCATCGATTCGATCGAAGACATGAAAATCCTCTTTGACGGCATTCCTCTCGACAAAATGTCCGTGTCCATGACCATGAATGGAGCTGTCTTACCGGTGTTAGCCATGTACATTGTGGCTGCAGAGGAGCAGGGTGTGGATAAGAAACTACTGTCGGGTACGATCCAGAACGACATTTTAAAGGAGTTCATGGTCCGCAACACGTTCATCTACCCCCCTGAACCGTCCATGCGGATCATCCAGGACATCTTCGGATACACGTCCGAGTACATGCCCAAGTACAATTCGATTTCGATCTCAGGTTACCACATGCAAGAAGCTGGGGCCGATGCGGTCTTGGAGCTCGCTTTTACCATTGCAGACGGTATCGAGTACGTCAAGGCGGCACAGGCAGCAGGACTAGATGTAGACTCGGTTGCGCCGCGTCTGTCGTTCTTCTTTGCGATAGGCATGAACTTTTACATGGAAGTGGCCAAACTACGTGCTGCTCGTACTTTATGGGCAAAGCTGATGCAGGACAAGTTCCAGCCGAAAAATAAGAAGAGTCTGCTCTTACGAACGCATTGCCAAACGTCTGGGTACTCTTTGACGGAGCAGGATCCGTTTAATAATATCATTCGGACGACAGTGGAGGCCATGGCGGCTGTCATGGGTGGTACGCAGAGTCTACATACGAATGCGCTGGATGAAGCACTGGGACTCCCGACGGAGTTTAGTGCTCGTATGGCACGTAACACGCAGTTGGTGCTTCAGGAAGAAACTGGGATTCCGAAAGTTGCGGATCCATGGGGAGGTTCGTACTTGATGGAATCGCTTACGAATGATCTGGTGGATGCGGCGATGAAGGTGATCGAGGAAGTGGATGAACTGGGAGGTATGGCGAAAGCGATCGAGTCTGGCATGGCCAAGCACCGAATCGAAGAGAGTGCAACGAGGAAGCAGGCACGCATTGATTCAAGAGAAGAGACAATCGTAGGTGTCAACAAGTATGTCGCGGAAGATGTAGATGCCGTGGATGTCTTATCGATTGATAATACGTCGGTGCGGAAGAAGCAGATTAAGCGGCTGGAGGACACGAGAGCGAATCGGAATGAACAAAAAGCGCAAGAGTGTCTGGATAGATTGAAGGAATCGGCGGCTTTGACCGAGAGCACAGGCGCTGGGTCACATCCGATGAACCTTTTGAAGCTGGCGGTGGACGCAGCCAGAGAGCGGTGCACGGTGGGAGAGATCTCTGGTGCACTGGAATCCGCGTGGGGACGTCACGTGCCAAAGGTAGTGTCTTGTGTAGCTATAGGAAGGACGTGGCTCATGCGTGCGGTAGAGTGATGTCGTGTCCGGAGCGTACCGGACGTCGTACCAGCATAATCAGCAAGCAGAGGACGAGTATGAGGCCGTTGTGCGGGAGATTGAGGAATTTGCTGAGCGTGAAGGTCGCCGTCCGCGTCTGCTTGTGGCCAAGATGGGGCAGGACGGTCATGATCGCGGTGCGAAGGTCGTCGCATCCAGTTACTCTGACCTGGGCTTTGACGTAGATGTCGGCCCGCTCTTCTCCGTACGTACCTCACTAATTGTAGGGTCTAATTTAAAAGATTCATAATGGTTGCAGACACCGGAGGAAGCGGCGAGACAAGCGGTGGATGCCGATGTTCACTGCGTAGGTGTGAGTTCCCAAGCTGCTGGCCACAAGACGCTGGTGCCGGCACTGTTGGAGGCTTTAAAGAAGGAGAATGCCGAGCACATTCTCGTCATCTGTGGAGGTGTCATTCCTCCAAAGGTACTCGTTCTACTACCCTCATCGACGATAGAAACCTCACCTCGATCCTAGGACTATGACTACTTGTACGACTTGGGCGTCGGCGCTATCTTCGGTCCAGGCACGAGACTGACGGAAGCAGCGCACGATACGCTCGTGGCTATCTCGAAGCGTTTGGAAGAGAATCGAGCGAAAGACATGTAAAGCGACGAGAGAGGAATAAGGTCTTCCTGGCATCTTGTTTCGACTTACTTGGCAACTTTACTACGCTACTTCATAAAAATATATCATTGCTCCTTGGTCTTTTCCTTCTTGGCTCGTTGAAACTCCTCCGACATGCTCCGCAAGGCAAAGTTCGGGAACACTTGCTTCGTCGGCATCTTGGCACCCGTCATCGGCGACTTGTCACTCGTCGAGAACCAGTGCAGAATCGCCTTCCGGTCGTACGTGTGTCCATCGGCTGCGACTACAGGGTCCAGCATCGGACAGCCTGTGATGGGGCAGATGAGTTGCTCTGGACAGTCCTCGTCGTCCGTCCAGTCGTCCATGTCTGCCTCCTTGACCTCTTCCTCTTCAAGAGAGAGAGAGGACAATCGAGCAGCAGGCTTCTCCTCTGTCTCGTCATTTATGCCAGTCGAATCAGCCACTGCATCGTTGATCTCCTGCGTCGTGACAAACCCAGCGACGATGCGTCCACGACCTCGAGACCCACCAGTGATCTGCGGATCTCCGTCCTCAGCACTCGTGTCTCGAGACCAAATGGCGTGATAGCTATTGACTAGTTCCTGTCGAATGGTATGATACGCTTCTTCCGACTTGGCTCTCGACGTCCGGAAGCCAGAAACTGGACCTTCCGAGACAGTGGACCTAGCCGTCTCGTACGCTGCTCCGACCACGGAGGAGCCAGAGACTTTGGAAAAGTGGTAGACGATGCCAATCTGTCGTCTGCTCCAGGACGGGAGTTTCATGTACATCTTATTGGCCTCTGACACGAGCGGCGAGTCCCGGACGCGGGTCATTTGCCCTTGTATCTGCGTCTGGGCGTCCTGGAGCATCGATGGCCGACGCTCGAGATGCAGGAGGTTGCGATGGCACTCCAGGACGATCGGCCATCCCTCGACACTCTGTGTCTCGACGACAGCTTCGTCCTGGAACGTATCCACGACCTCGAGCCTCGCGCCTGGTGGCAGCAGCTTGCCATAGTACTCCATGCCACCAAAGCCAGTTATGCGGACGATGTCCCCTTTCTCCAGCATCACATCGGCACAGTCATAGTTGAGCGATAGCTGGATCTGCCCTGCGGTCTGGAACTCGTCGTCCACGAGTGTATGCCAGCCTCGATGGCTGGACGATTGGGACAGCAGACAAGGTAAAAGAGGAACAAGAACAGAACCTATGAGTTTATCATTCGTATGTGCCGAATCGCCTTCTCGGCCTTGTCCATGCAGCTCGACGGAGCCGTCTGATCCGGCAGATGCAGCCGATGGAGACGTGTTCTCGGCGCGATGGAAAACTCGGATCACAAGTTCCGGCGTGCAAGGTTTATAGTGTTGCATGGAAGCGTTTGCCTGATCGCCTGCAGCTAGCTTGCCCACTGTCTTACCGTTTTTACTGGCTTTCGTGAGCACGCCGAGGCTGTTTATGGTGGACTGCTCATCGCCAAAGGATGAGAGCGTCTGTAGGAGCTCTTGCTCCGTCGGCAATGGGACGGAAACGACTCCAGACTCTTTCCACGTCGGATTCAGCGTCTGTGACTGAGGTCTCGTGACGAACTCTTCTTTGCCGAGTGCGACTGCGACGTACGGATTGGAGTAGCTCGGTGTCCACTTGAGTAGACTGCCGAGTACTGCTGGTTGTAGATTGCGAGCTCCTAGCACTTCGATGCTGAGTGTCCCAGCCGTACGCAACGCTTTGGGCGCCGGTTCCGATGACGTCTTGGACGCCATGAAAGAAGACGAATGAGCTCTCTTCCGACTCGACTTGGGAAGCTACGTCCCGCCGTGTCACTATCTGACAGCTATTTTGCAGCGAAAGGGTTAAATTGACTCTATTGGTCTTTTCATAGAGACCTAATTTGGACTTGATTTTTGTATACACTTGGGAGGTATGTTTTATGTACGGTCCTACGTGGGAATTAGGTAATATTCTACTAAACAGGTTGCTTTAGGCGACGCGCTGCGAGATCGATGCGTTTTTATCTTTTCACCTGGAGGAGATGGATCTTGTCTAGAGTATACTCATGTATGCTGCTTAAAGGCAAAGATAGATGCTGAGATAATTGTCGAGCTTTTTGTCTGCTTACTAAAGTGGGTTCGACTTGTTCGTCATGTAGATAAATCAGCCATGTAATCGAATGTGGCTTCCACATCCTCTCCCGGCTTGCATGCACTACCACGTTAGCTCTAGCAGAGCTTTATCTAAGTTTCTGCTCTTTCAGCTTTGTGTCCGATGCAGGGGTTGTAGAGGCCGAAGATAAAGAGGTAGATGTTTTGCCATTTAACCTGCAATCGAAATAAATAACATACGGTCATAACCTTTCATACGCTCCGAACCATCACGGTAGCTTCATGCCAAATCCTGAAAAGGTTTGCTCCAATCAGGATAATTTGGATTGACAACATGTCTTTTGCGTCTGTCTTTTTGTCCGATACGAAGAATTGCTATTTGACCCTTGACGTGGTCCACTACGCCTTGCAACCTTAGCTACAAGACAAGAGACTATGGCTGCGATTGCACTGAATACCGATTCGGCATGGTTCGGATTCACCTTTTGTAATTACATTAACGACCATCAAATAGGACAGCTCTATATTCGTTGCAAATTACCGATTCGGAGTAGCTGCATGCTATGGAAACCTAACATAGCACTTCAATATATCTTTCTCCCGCTACGCCGAAGGCATAAGCGAGTGTTCTGAACTGTGAACGGAGATGCCACTCTATATTCTTGATCTATGTATACCTTGATCTTTGTGAAATCAAGAGGAAAGGATCGTCGAGAAGACTTCCAGTCACGTCGGATGCTCGAAGTGTGCAAATTCGAGAAAGCGCGCGAAAGACTGAGCTCTTCGCTTTACTTGCGCTAGTTAGCTCTTCGCTATTATTTCGGAACAGGCGTAGCACAGTGGTGGACGAAATAATTGGATGGCATTTGTGACTCGCACTGTAACCGTCCCAGTGAAATGACGAAGAGCTCAATGTTGCAAGTAAATCGAATGACACTTCAACCTGAAGGACTTCGATGATCAACCACGATGAGCTCGATACTAGCCTCACTAAAGCATGGCAGAGGAGCGGACGATACATGTGCATAGGCTTAGAAAGATAAATAGCAGCGTAAGAATAACGCGAAACGCCAAAGACTTAAGCATTGACTCTTACTATAGTTTGTACATCTTTGTTCACATGATGCCTAATATTACTAGCTTAACACTTGATTGTCTGCTTAACGAACACGGCCTACGTGTCGGTTTAAACTGTCACCAACTTCTCCAATTCTATTAGTGAGGCTGCCAAGTCGACAAACGATGATGCATCGACTAGACTGGAAATCTACGCGAGTACAACTTCAAATGGCAAGATGACATCGTAGCGATAGCATTGCTCTGCACTGCAATTCATCTTGTGACCTCATGTAAATGTACACTGCCTCAAGTTCGATGCAGCATGATTGGTTCTGCACAGTAAACTATCATCCAATTTCTGCGATCAAGTTCATACATCACGTTATCCCCACCAAGTTTCATGAAT
Organism: Salisapilia sapeloensis; assembly: GCA_023334545.1. NCBI lineage: Eukaryota > Oomycota > Peronosporomycetes > Peronosporales > Salisapiliaceae > Salisapilia > Salisapilia sapeloensis. Next base: position 57,177 of record JAADVB010000031.1, read on the forward strand.
TGCCATCGCTCGTTGTACTCGCACTAGTCAAGGTCTAAAAGTAAACCAGTAGACCAGCATATCTTCCAATATTTCCTACACTATACACTAGAGGTCGATCGACCACCAACGGAAGCCCCCATCTCCGTTTCCATCCAGTCACGATCAACTCAGACGTAATCGACCATCACTCATCCCCACTCCCATACAAAGTCTAGTATACACGCTTCCGACTAGGTCTATCGGCCGCCACGAGCACCAAGTCTGAATGGAGCAAGTGAATTCGAATGCACCAAAGAAACGAGTGCATACGCCGTTCGAATGGGCTCTAGGTATCTTCTACATCGTCTGCGTGGCACTCATCTGGACGTTCGCCAGCGTACTTGTGCAGTACATTTTCCAAGAGATGGAACTCGATGCGTACAACTCGTTTATTATTATGCCATGTCGAGGTAGTGACCGTATCTTTATGATAGACCCTTCTTCCTCACGTATGTCTGTGCCTCGCTATTTGCCGTCAATCTACCGATATGGTGGATCGGGCGAGTAGTGTACCCTCGAGTAGCTCGCTACTTGGGCTTAACTAGCCGCATGCTGTATGAACCGCTAGCCGAGCCAGCAGTCGATCGAAAGTATTATACGCGAGTCCTTCGGGTCAGTGCAATCGTCGCGCCGATCTGGTTCCTCGCGAGTTACGCGTACAATGAAAGTCTGAACGAAACGAGCATCACAAGCAGTACGCTCATCTCATCGACGTCGACGATTTTCACCTTTTTACTCAGTCTACTCGTACTCGGCGAGCGGTTCTTTATGGTGAAACTAGTTGGCGTACTACTCTGTGTCGCTGGGTGCATGACAACGATATTCAATGAAGACAAGAGCCACGGACCGGTGTTAAAAGACCATGTCGGAGGCGACGTGCTTGCTCTGCTATCCGCCGTCTTGTATGGTGTCTACACTGTGGTCATCCGGCGTTTGATTCCGGACGACGACAGCATCAGCGTCGCGCTTTTCTTTGGTTTCCTAGGAGCTCTCCACTTTATCTTCCTCCTACCGCTCGTCATCGCTAACCACTACTCTGGCTTTGAACCGCTCGATCGGCTCACATGGCAACACATTGGCCTGATCTGCGTCAAAGGTCTGTTTGACAATGTCCTGTCTGACTACCTTTGGGCCAAGGCGATTTTGCTGACGTCGCCGACCGTGGCCACCGTCGGTCTCTCCTTGACCGTTCCGCTGGCTATCGTCGCCGACCTCATTTTCCGTCACGTCGGGCCGACGATCGTGACGTGGCTCGCCTCATTCCTCGTTGTCGCTGGCTTCTTACTCATCAACGTGAGCACGCGCCGACATGAGGCCGAGGACGCGGATCCGAGCAAGTCATTGGTCATTTCCTAGTTTTTTGGATTTGTCGTGGCTAGTTTGGGAAACCATGTTGAAGTGTCAGGTAGAACAAATAGGCGACAAGAAATTCCTGAAACGAACTTGATTATTCCTCGTGCTTGTCACACGATTCTCATTTCATCTTTTTCTTCTATTCGTCTACGATGACAGCAAAAATGTCGACCTCTATGTTTTCACAAGACATGGACATTGCTCAGCAAGATGCATATGCTATGGCAACCGTCGCCATGGTTGCAGGCGCGATGCTCGCTTTTAAACGGACGTCGATGAATGTTCAAGCACCGGAAGTATCCCTTGTAGCATCTCGGTCCAAGATGACCATGTTGCCAACGGATATGTTACAGCACGTCCTGTCCTTCGTCGGACATTCTGATCTACACGCAGTGGAGCAAGTGTCCGTCGCGTCCTTCCGACTCGTAAATGAAAATCGTAAGCTGCTTTCTTGTAGACTCAATGTACCTATATGAACCCTCAATTTCTTAGCTTTCGTATGGAGACAACATGCTCTCCGGTCTCTCGTCTCTTCCGCTTCTACTCGACATCTTATGTCATTCAAGCAGCAGGCATGTCTCGCCCATCGAAGGGAGCAAGACTCGGACCTCCTGACTTCCATACAAGGTAAACTCGTCCTGCATCTGATTCCTACGTTTCCTAGTCTTACAATCTATTTATAGGATTCTCGTCAGAAGATCGACCGACAGAGAGCGTCCATAACACATTACGCCAGTCGAAATGCTGGCGAGAGTTTCAGAATCTAGCGATTAGCACCCCATCGCGCAATCCACAGCAGTCGCTATGGAAACAAGTTACGTGCGAACGCATCCAGCGTGTCTGTGGCTGCATGCACGGTCGAGCTTGTTACTGGAGTAGCTCCCCTTCGTCTCTCCCGGATGCGTCGGATTACATCGACTATGGCTTCGACGCGACTTGTATCGTCAGTCGCGTTCAGCTATCGCCTTACCAAGTGTACTGGCATCCGAATAACCCGACGTACGGCCCGCAGAGCATCTCGATCGAGTTCCGAACCAAAGACGGCAGTGTCTTGTACCACTCCCGTCGCTACAGCGTCGACAATCGGATGACTCTACAGGAGTTTGCGCTCGGATCTAAAGTTCTCGTGACGACCGACACTGTCATGCGGGTGAACCTCATCGGTCGACAGCAGGAGCAGACGTACCATAACGCTAGTCTCCAAGGCTATCCCTCGGCCGAGGCACCAGAGTACTATTGCTGCATCAGCTATGTGGGTGCTGTTGGTATCCGATGTGATAACCAGAGCATGGAGAAACGTCGTGACCAGGTGCGAAAGACACTGCTGGACTGGTGGACGTCGCGGAACGTGTAAAGAGTATCTTAACGATATAGATTTATTCTGTCTTCTAGAGCTTTTCGATTTCCACACGTAATCCACAGACACATTTTTTATACCATTGTAACGTCTGAGGGTTTTGCTCTTCCTCGAATGTATGTTGATGGTCTGTAGTAGAGATCGGAGTGTAGTCTTTGTGTGCGTTCTGTTCGAGCTTGGGATCTAGTCGACGAACCTTTTTCTTCGGAGCAATGTCAGAAGCATGTCGGAGATAGCCTTTGGTTTTGATAGCTGCTTTCGAGTAAGATTCTTTCCGTCGACGACGTACCTCTGCTTCGAGACCATTTTTGTCTTTATATCGGCGATAGGCTTCTTCTAAAAGAGTCTTTTTCAAGTAGAGTTTGACTGGTGCAAAGCTTTCGTGACGAGGGTTTGGACGTGTAGCGTATGGTAGGGACCGAGACGGATCGAAGAAGCTTTCTGGAAGAGCAAACTCGATCTTGGCTCGGCCTTTGGCGACGAGCTCATAGCGTCCGTCAAGCATATTTAAGTCGTGTTTGCAATGAGAGCATACTTGGATGTGGAAAGTGTCTTGTAGAGTACGATCCAAGTATCTATCAGGAAGTTCACACTCGCTGCATTCGCCACGAGGTAGTTCAGCCTTTTGCATGCTCGTGTCGTCCGGATTGCTGGTCATGATGTACAGAATTTCTTTTCTTTGATGAGGTAGTGGGGCTTTATTGGTTGAAAAGATAGATAATAGCGAATCAGTGGAGAGAGATTGGCGGGAAATGGAAGCAGCTCCTGGTACCACCAAGAGCTCTTTCTGCTTGAACTCTTCAAGCAGAGATTATAGGCCTGTAAAAGGGGGTTGGAATGGACATTGGTATTAGGATGATTCTTAATTGGTGGGGATGAACAGTGGTTGGTCGTATCGATCGCCATGATGTACTCGAAAGTACATTCTTAGGTCAAGATGGTAGAAAACACTTTAAAGTTGATATAGGGTGCCGAAAAGAGTCCTTAGAGCTTTGATCTATTGCTAGTGTATTGGTGTCGAAGAATGACTTGACTCAGTTTCTTGAGGCAGTCCTTCGAAAGAATATTCCGAATGAAATACCTATCAATATAAAGTCACTTCTGTGTACACGGCTGAGTCATCCAGCGAAGACAAGACACGTGGATATGTCGTGGAAGCCACCTTGTTTTCACAACTTGCCCAAGCTTCCTGTCCTCGTGTCGTTCGTGCAACCTCCACCGAGCCACATTTCTAACAGCCCAAAGCTAGATAACTGTGATATTTGTTGTTCGTAACACCACCATATTCAGCTCCTTTAACTCGCCATGGCGGACGCAGCGACGACGACGGTCGTGAAAGCGCCGCAGAAGAAGTACTACCGCTCTCGAGCTCATTGCAACCCACTCTCGCACAACGATGGCTTTGAATAGTATGACACAAGCTATTCAATTGAAAGTGACCGTTAATGACTTTGAATGGTAGTCCTCGCACGCCGCAAGTGATGGACTGGTCAAGCCATTACCCTAAAGTGGAGCAACCGTAGGTTATTATATTGCTATTATATGCAGATGGATGCTAATATTTGCATGGTACAATAGGAGAGTCGACTTTCTGGATGTTGGTTGCGGCTTTGGTGGTCTCACAGGTACTCGCCCTTACTACCATCCACCCATTCACCTCCTAATATTGCATTTCCTAGTCGCACTTGGCCAGCTCTTCCCAGACAAACTAACACTAGCGCTGGAGATCCGACCCAAAGTCACGGAATACGTTCGTTTGCGCATCGAAGCCTTGCGTTCGGAACAGCCTGGCAAGGTACTTTATGTGCTAATTATCCTTTTGCTTATAACAGTCGCTAACATTTCTATTGTAGTACCAAAATGTGTCTGTGCTACGGACGAATGCCATGCGCTACCTACCGCACTACCTGACAAAAGGACAGCTTACAAAGATGTTTTTCTGCTTTCCTGATCCGCAGTTTAAACAGCGCAACCACCGACGTCGTATCATTAGGTAGTCCATAGCTACTCTTCTACGTCGTGTGTCTATGTACTGATAGAAGGAAACAGTCCGCATTTGCTGAGCGAGTACGCATACTTCCTTGCTCCTGGTGGCTTATTGTACACCATCACGGACGTGGAAGAGCTTCATGAGTGGCATGTGAGCAAGTGTTCCAGTCACTCTTGCTTTGAACGTATTCCAGACGACGAACTGGTATCCTCCATTGGCAAATCTGTACACCACATTTTCTAATAGAAATCACAATAGGAGTCGGATCCATGCGTCAAGGCCATGACAGAGGAGACGGAGGAAGGGAAGAAAGTGGCTCGTGGTGGTGGAAAGAAGTACGTGGCTGTCTACCGCCGTCGAAAGGATGAGGACGTCCCTGTCACGAGCTTGTTCTGGTAACTGCGAAAACGAATACAAAGAGTGTTTTCTTTTCTTTGTTGGCAGTTTGGATAGTAGGTTGCACGAAGGTATGGATACAATCGCACTTGATTGAAATCGAGGAGCTACGGATGTGATTTGGGAACCGAGCGTCTTGGGCGAAGGCGGTGCATACTCTCCGTCGCGCTTCTCGTCCTTTACTAGTTTAGTCGTCCGCGTTACAGACGAAAAGGTTGAGGGGAGACTCGCGTTTTCTGATTGCAATTTGTGGCATTCATACTAGTGTCCAAGACATTTTTCATCGGCGAAAAGGGAGAGCAGCTCCCATCCTTATAAGTGTGGTAACTCATGTCTTCTGAGCAAGACAAGACCGTATCTACTTTTCTACAAGACTTACGTACGTATATCTTCTTATTCCTCTTGTATGGTCAAATCTGACTTTGATATGTAGTTGGTGGAAAGGAGTATGTCGAGGCAGATGCGAGTAAGCTGCACATCTCCCACCCGTCGACTCTCCAGTCGCTCTTCACCTCTATCATCGGCGTACTGGATGAAGCTCACCAGGTATACTCGTCTCTATATCGTCCTGTCAATCAAAAATTAATCGCATACGTTTGTATTAAAGATCTCGACACTCGAGGCGTTAATCAGTCTCGTTCGGAGTAATTGTACCAACGTCGAGGCCTGTGCAAGCGTCGGTCTGCCACAAGACGTGTTATCTTTTCTAAGTGAGCGAGGGCTCTTTGTCGATCCGTCCTTCACCATTCGTGTGCTCAAGAAAATCTATCGTTTGTTCCTTTACTTGTCCAGCTACTCGGTCACGAGTCAGGACATCCAGTCGATGCTATCTGTCTTCCAAAGCTCTCGTATGCAGAAAGAAGCACCAGACGATGCAGCCGTCAGCTACTTTCTAGCGACCATGGAGATGATCGCTCGTGACTCGTTCGGCCCGCCGTCCTACTTTGACTTGAGTGGCGAGTACTCTGGTTTGAACATGGAGGCATTAGATGCCTTCCCGACAAATGGATACACGTTCTGTGCCTGGATCAAGTTCGAATGTCTTCCGGACGTCCCGGCGCCGCTTTACACTTTCTGTGGCAAGTCAGACGTCGGTGTCTCTTGCTCCTTCACTCGTTCCTCTTTGCTCCTCTCAACGTTCGATAAGAAAAAGAACGACGGACATGTCGAAGTTCCAGACTTGTTGACACCTGGGAGGTGGCACTTTGTCTGCATCGCACATACGCACCGGCAGTTCCGTGGCTCCAAGGTCGACGTCTTTTTGAACGGAGAGCTGCGACATAGTAGTAAGCTCGTGTACCCGAACGCAGCGCTCATGTCTCCCGTGGAAAAGTCGTTAATCGGGATGCGAGACAGCAAGGGCAGTAACTCGTTACGCGTCCTCCTCGGTCCCACAGCGCTCTTCGGCCAAGCACTGTCAGCGACAACCATCTCTGGCATCCGCAGTGCTGAAGAGTACGACGCGCTTGTCTTCCAATTCAATTCGTACATTTCATCCTCTTCGACGTCCGGCGGTACGACATCCACCGCTGCTTCGAACACTGCGGCAAGTTCTCCGAACGCAAATGACGGGCTGCTCTTTGCCTTTGACGCCCGCAACTGCGACAAGTCGAAGGGCGTCTGCTACGATTCGAGCGGGAACGACCATCACGCATCGGCTATCAGCGCTGGCGTGCGACTGCGTCACGCAGGTACGTTCAAGCAGGCTGTGGCAGAGCTAGGCGGTCCCTTAGTCTGTCTCCCGTTGCTTGTGAGCGTGACGCAGCCCAAGGGACACACGGAGACTGTGGAGGATGCTCGTCGGTCTCTCGTGGAGGCTCCATCTGTAGATAAAGTGTCGACACAGTTCGATGAGGACGCTGCGTTCCTCGTGCAGATGGGCGACTTGCTATCGAGTCCACTAGGTCCTCGAACGATCCCGAAGGTCGTGCTCTTGATCGCTGAGATCATGCGCCATTCGCTCGTGAATAAATTCATCTTCCGTCGCAACGGAGGTGTGCGTCTCATGGCGCTCTTAATCCGATCTTTACCAGCAGCGTACTTGACGCATGACCTCTTAACATCCGTCGAACGTCTTCGTAGCGCAGTCTCCTCCGATCGTATCCTTACGGATGAAGTGTACAAGTTCCTCTTGTTCAACTTTCGCATCTGGGTGAATGCTCCACTAGACGTCCAAGACCTCGTGTTCGACAAGTTCGAGATCTCGAAACGTGAAGGTGCGACTACGACATCAACAGCATCTACTCGCCACTTTCTCCGTTGTCTCTCATGGATCTACTGGAAAGATAGCGATGATATGTCGCTCCGTCGGTCGCGAGACTTTAGCCTAGACGAGATCAATCACTTGCGTACGAGAGTGTTGAATATCCTCGAGATCGTCTTGTGTGAAGCGCCGTCCGTGAAACCTGTGGCTGGTCGCGGAGGTAAGCTCCGGGAGCCTAAGAAGCAGCTTTCCTACGACAACATCCGTACACTCATCTTTAGTATGATCGGGAAACCGACGAACGTGAATGCCTTTGCGTCGCAACAGGAAGGAGATGGCGGACAAGAGGAAGGAGAGCTCAAGATTGCTGGAGGGTACACTTCGTCTCCGCCGAAGATCACGAATCCGGATGATGATAGCGAAGCGAGTTTGATCGTCGAAAACGTCCCGGAGCATGACCTCCCGGATCTACTGCAGCTCCTGATCGAACTGTCCGTCCAGCCGACTGCTCCGTCAGGTCTACTGTCGCTGTTCACGCGTCTTGGCGGTCTGCGCATCTGGCTACCGCTTCTGGACTTTGCGAGTGACGCCACGAGAGTCATGGCACTCCGTCTTCTACGCACATACCTCTATTTCAAATGCTCTTGTTCTCGTGATAAGGATAAAGCCACGAGTACGGACAAGGTGCACTTGTCTCGCATCGATGCTCGGCTTATTATGCACGCTTTAAACTTTGAATATCATCCGTTAACGATGGGTGTGTATGGTGAACTACTACTCATCCTCCTTGGTGTGCAGGTGACGCCGGATGACATGAAGGTTCTAAGTGGTAAGACGCAAGCGCATGACTTTTTAATCGACGACGAACTCCTTTCGAACGCCATGATATGGCATAGTAACCTCGTCTACCCGCTCTTGGAGATTCTACGTGCGTGTCCGACTGCCATTCGGATGCTCGCCGTTCGACACATGAAGATCCTCTTTGGATCCACGACGGCCGCGAGTGCTGTCAATCGACACATGCTCATCTTTAATGGCCACTACGTCCACGGCGGTCCCGCAGCGACGGCTATCGTGCCGCCTATCGACATGGTTCCTGTCGTCGAAGCGGTCATGAGCGTCAGTCGAGGAGAGACAGATCGTGCGGAGATGCAGGCGCAGTCACCTCCGTCTGTTCTCTTCGGCATTAAGCTTGAGACAATGGAAGCGGTGGGGGTGAATGAGCTACGACAAAAGGTGCTGGATGCTTCGGAGAGTGAAGACGACCGCGTGAACGCCGTGTATACTTTGCTGCAGCGAGAGGACGTAGCGTTCGTGAAGCAGTTGCTGCTAGTGCCGAGTGCAGAGGAGAAGCTGTCGAACGGATTGGCGTATGGCGACATGTCGAATCGTGTCAAGCTCGCGATCGTCGAGTTGCTCGCTCACATGGCACCCAAGGAGGCGAGTGATAGTATCGCGGACGGTGCATGCGACGTTTTGTCTTCTGTCGTTTGTCTTGAAGCGAAAACGAATGACCTTGCGTGGTCGTTGCTCCAGGACGTCTTCCCGAACATGTCACGATGCTGCTCTTCGCAGGAAGAAGCAGAGCGTGCTGCGATTGGACTGTTACGTATGACACTTGATAAGCTGAGTGCCGTCCTCGCGACGGAGATGAATGGCGAGATTGGAGAAGAGACGCCTACGCGAGACTCGACGTTATGGCGGAATGCAGAGAGCGTTGCGACCTTGGCGTCTGCTGTCGTGCTCCACTACGATCCGGATGCGCTAGGTCAAGTAGATCCGAACGCGACGGCCAAGATGCCAGAGGAAGAAGCTGCCACCGCAGACGTCTTCTGGCGCTGCGAGCGTGTAATGCCACAGGAAGCAGACCTGGTAAACTCGATCCTATCGATCTGGCAGCACTTTGCGCCGCTCTTCCATGCAGATAACGACGCCAGCTTTGCTCGTCGAACGAGTACAGCGGCGAAGAGTGCAGAGGAGACTGCTAGAGCTTCGAGTGGACGCAAGACGTTTGGTATTGGTATGCTCACAGGTACGTCCATCCCTGGCGGCGTGTACGGCACACCTGTATCATCTCGACCACATCCTGGTGGTGCCATGCGACAAGTGCTGCAGCTCTTGCTCCGTCACTTTTACCTTGCGCTCTTTGAAGACGTGGATCATAGCGCTGATGCGGACTTTAAAGCGTCTGAGACGACGCCTGATGCAGTCTTCTTCGCGCGTATCGAAAAGCTCGAGCACTTTATCGACGCCATGAGCCTCGGTCGTGAGCTGGCCAAGTTCGAGTCCTCCTTCACACCGCAGCGTCGGCGCAGTCTGTCGCAACCAGGCACAGGCGGTCTCGTCACGACGTGCGACAGCATCCGCGCTGCTCCCGGAGACGAGACGTCGCTCTTATTATGGTTTATCCCGGAGCTAGCGCACTTGATCCACCAAGTGCGCCGTCGGTCGTGGTCGGATGCCGCCGTGAAGCTCGCGAGTCTCCTCGCATCCTTCGTGACCGTCCCGCTACGATCATCCGGCGCACTGGCGTCGCTACTAGACAAGTCCGAGTTCAAGTCGAATAACGAAGACGTGCGACGTCGAGACTTGTTCTATCATGAGCAAGTAGCACACGCTAAAGACGGACGTCTCAAGAGTCGCGACGGACAGCTCCAAGAAGAGAAAGATGCCAAGGATCTCGCTCGCAACGAGATGGAACGTATACGTCGATCTGTTCGCCCGAATACTGTTCGCGTGCGTACGAATAAGAGTGGTGAGCCGCTGGAACAAGTGTGGTTGCAGCGAGTGAAAGCGAAAGACATTGATGACTGGACCAAGCTTCGAGTGTTGCTCAAGTGGAATATTCGACATGTCTGGGGATCCTCGAGTCCATTGCCGAGCGATAGTGCGCTGATCGAATTGTCTGGAGAGAATGAGTTCTGGCGTGTCGATCCGTATACTTCGAGTAACTACGTCCGCTGTCGATTGCTCCCGGATACGAATGACGCTGTTGCAGAGTATGCCAAGTACGACGCGGCGTCAGATATGAACCTCCCGTCGGGAGAAGATATTGTCGGTGCGTTGGCGACACCTGAGACGCAGGAGTCAAGTACTGAGACGCTTAAAGAGGACTCTGGTGACTCTTCAAATGAGGAGACGGAGGAGAAGGAAGAGGAGGATCGACCTTCGCTACTAAACATGACGCAGGATCTACGTGGTAGTCAGTTGCAGACGCAGACTAGTAGTGGGGAGTTGATGGAAGGCACGAACCAAGAGTACGCTTCCATCTCTCTTCATGACGTTGGAGCACCAGTGGAGGAGGTCGAGACAGTAGAAAAGTCTGGTGTGTCGGAAGAAGCTTTGGAAGTGAAGACGACGGAGGCGGTCGCGGCGGAGAATGAAAACAAGTCGAGAGGTTCGATCACACGTATCGGCAGTCGTTTCTCGACTGGTCTCCAGCGTCTCGCGAGTGGATTGAGTCTCAAGTCTGGTGACGAAAGCGTTGCGGAGGTTACGGAAAGGATTCGATCAAATAGTCAGTCTGTTCCTGCCAGTCGCGACAGAGTGGAGAGTGAGGAAAATGCGGTTGAAAGCAGCTCACCCAAGAAGTTGAGTCGAGAGGATAGTGTGGAGGATGCGGTGGCACCCAAGAGGACGAGGTCTCTTACGGCCGACGCGAGTAAGAATGAGCAGTGGAAGAACCTCGGTGCGGCGTACAGGACCAAGACGTACCTAGTGCTACCGTCCGGTGTGATCGTATACGGCAGCCTCCGCATCGGATCCACCACGATCATTTTTGAAGGCGAACAGCTAAGTACGCTCAAGGACATCTCGGCGCGTAAGTCGGCAAGTGACTCGGCAGATATCGATCAAGCGTATGTGTCAGAGCTTCGACGTCGTATCTGGGGCGTTCGAGTCATTCGAGTCATGCAACGCCGTCGGTTCCTCTTGAACGTCCGCAACGGCATTGAGATCTACTTTGTCGATGGCAGTTCGTGCTTTTGGGGACTCGAGAGCGAAGGAGAGGCGGATCTAGTGTACGCCGTGTTGCGTGAGCGTAAGCCTCCTTGTCTGAACAAGTGGAGCAAGCGACTGCTGTCGGCTGATCGGATGTTTGCTCGTAGCAACTGGACGGATATGTGGACGAGACGAGAGATCAGTAACTTTGAGTACTTGATGGTCTTGAACGTCTCGTCTGGACGATCGTATAATGACATGACGCAGTACCCAGTGTTCCCGTGGGTGCTTCGAGACTATGATTCGTGTAAGCTGCAGCTCGATGACCCGTCAGTCTTCCGGGACTTGAAGAGACCGATTGGTGCGCAGACGGAGGCGTCTGTGGCGTCTGCTAGAGAGAGGTATGAAAGCCATGATCCGAGCAAAAGTAAGCTCCCGGCAAGCCACTTTTCCACGCCGTACTCGAACATGCGTTCGATCCTCTACTTCCTCGTGCGCCTAGCGCCGTTCACGAGTGCAGCGCTCGATGGCGTGAAGCAAGACGCTGTTGCGTTCAACTCTGTCCAAGAAGCTTTTGACATGTGCACACAAGATGAGAAGAGTGCGTTTGAGTTACCTCCAGAGCTATTTTATCTTCCAGATATGTTCGTTAGTGCACGTAGTAAAAAGTTATCGAGTGAACAGTCCGATCAGAATGTCCAAAGCAGTGTCGCACTACCAAAGTGGGCACGCTCGCCGTATGATTTCATCCGACAGCACCGCTTAGCGCTTGAAAGCGACTACGTGTCGGAGAATCTGCACCATTGGATCGACCTCATCTTTGGATATAAGCAGACAGGAAAGGCTGCGGTTGACAGCATGAACGTATACAACGCCGGGAGCTACCCCGAGTGGTTAGATCTGAGCTCTGTAGACGTCAGCATCCGTGCCAAGCTCACACAACGTGGAACCGTGCCTCTGCAGCTCTTTACCAAGCCGCATCCGTCTCGTATGACACAGGATGAGGCTCTGAAAGCGCGGTTCCCGGCCTCCCATGAAGTAGCTGCGCTTACGTCTCGACGCCAAGCACGGCGTCAGGATCTGACGTCTAAACACACTTCTGCGATTGCGAGTATCCGCTTCTCTAGTGCCATGAACCCTGGGCTTGGTCTGAGTGGACCTACGATGGGCAGCGGGACGGGCATGGGCACCCATGGAGGTGCGACGGACCAAGCGAGCGTCGTGTACATGAGCGATAGCAACGGTCTGGTGCTGGCGAAGCGGTACCTTGGCGGCACACCGGACACGGCGAGTGTCAGTCCTTTTACGCTTGTGGATGTGGACCAATGGTGGCGACTACCTGCCGGGTGTCTCGTGAGCGACGGCATCGTCTTCTACGAGCAGATGATCAGTTGTGGTTACTGGGATGGTAGTTGGCGTATTCACTGGTCTGCTGATGGAGAGCTTCTGCAACGCATTGCTTTCCACAAGAAGCCGATCTTGTGCACGGCGCGTAGTGAGGATGACTTCACGGGAGATTTAGCTGTCGCGTTTGGCAGCGAAGACTGCACCGTGTCGGTGTGGGCGATCTCAAAGCTCGCGGCTTCGAGGTCTCGACGCATGTTCCTGAAGAAAGAGACACCTGTCGGAGGACTGCCGTGGGTGCTCTTATACGGCCACACGACCCCTGTGGTCGCCGTGGCGCTAAATGTAGACTTGGACCTCGTCATCAGCTCTAGTAAGGACAACACAGTGCTCTTCCATTCGCTCCGGTCTGCCACGCCGCTGCATCACTTGACGTTCCGAGCACCTAGTAACGCAGTCGTAAAGCATCTAGAGATCTCTCCTTTAGGCGACGCACTCATCCACTTTGTCTCTTCGAAAGACGATGGGGAAGAGCAGTCGGAGCTGTACTTAGTATCGTTGAATGGTCATTTGATTTCGCATGATCAGCTACAGGATTCGAACGGAAACGCGCAGCGGATTCTTGATCATGGTGCGATCTTCACTCGCTCCGGAGAGTACGTCATCACGGCATGCGGTGGTGCAGACGCTGCTATTGAGGTGCGTGATGCCGGATCTCCTGGGTCCGTCGTGCGACGTGTCGACTGCAAGCGGTCATCGGACGTGACGTCCATCGGTATGGCTCCGGATGAACGCTGTATCGTCTGTGGCTATGCGGATGGCTCGGTCGTGTCCTACGCGCTCCACTATGGCGTAGCCGATGGCTGTAAGAGTGTCGTGCTGGACCGTCGAGCGCGAGAAGAAGAGGCCGATGCGTTCGCTCGAGCGCAGAAGAGAGACCTGTTGCAGCAAGAGAGTAGACGCTCGGACTTAGCTCCATCTGCGAGTGGCATTAATGAGACCAAGGAGCTCTGGTCGGATGGAGAGATGCCTCCTCCGTCATATCTAACGAATATGCAAGCGAGGTTCGAGGAGCTCAAGCATTCGTGCACGAGTGATGATGATGACTATGAAAGCTTACTACCAAAGCTCTGGTCGAATGTGTATGTCAAGCGTCCGTTTAATGAAGAGATGCCGGTCGAGTTTGAGCGTGTAGGCGAGTCATGGAGTCGACTGGGTTTCCAGCGTCCGGACCCGACGACAGACTTTCGAGCGGGCGGTCTCCTGAGCTTGCATTGCCTCGTCCACTTTGCGTCTCACGAGACGGATGACGCGGTTCGGATGATCACTGCGCAGGTCCCTGGCTCTCATAGTAATGCCTATCCGTGGGGACCTGCAGGGATTAATGTTACGTGCATGTTGGCTCGACTGTTCTGGCAGTTTGATGGGAAAATTGTGCTCGAGAGGAAGGCGAGCTGGCCTTTGTTCGAGACAGAGGAGACGTTCTTCTCTGTCTTTTGCCAGGCATTCCTGCTCTTTGATAGTCTTTGGGCCGCGATGCATGCCAACTATGGCGGCTTTTCATTCGTGATTCGAGCTACGGCGGAGAGAGTGGAGAAGGCGCTGGAGGAGGCACAAGGAGATGCGCAGGTGTTGTTGGAGAAGCTTCGGTCGGAACGACAGACACCGTTGGGTGAAGAGGAGAAGGTAGAGATGGAGAAGGCAAGGCAGGATCTACCTCCGGATGTGTCTGCTGCCACAGACAAGAAGGATGCGATTGCGGTTGAAGAGGAAATCCTAGACAGCTCGACGAAGGAGGAAAAGAGTGGTGATGAAAGTGTGACCAAGGAGGAAGAGAATGGTGGTGAGAGTGAGGAGGACCCATTTGCGAAACTGAGCTAACCATATGGAAGAAATGAAGATGATGTTTGCCTTTGTTCATGCTATCGTATACTCTTTCGTCTGAGAAGGCTCGTTTACAAGTGTAGGCGACAGATTGTTTCTAGTGCTTCCTCGTCTTACCCATATACGTTCGCCTAGTTATATTACTTGTACATGATGGAAAGTGAGATCAATGTGAAGGTTCTTTATCTTTTAAAAGCTCTCGATCGTAATAGTTCGAAATGAACTACCTTCAGGATATTCAAAATGGCGCTAGCTACGTTGGCATTGATATTTGAGAAGGGCTTTGGATAGCATTGGATTTTGCAAGGCAGGATTTCCAGGTAGTAGATCGCTTAAACTACGTGGTTAATCGTAATGAGTCAGGTTGATCCTCTTGGAGAATCCAGAGACCGCTTGCGCACGAGCACTTTACGACTTGGCAGTGGAAATGTAATGCATCGTCGCATTTGTAGCTACAGATGCAGTCATGTCACCTTTTAATGTACCCACGCATGCGTGCATACGACAAAATCCATAATGCTTGATCAACCAAATAATGGTCGTGCATAAAAATTGAGTACGACTCTGGTCCTCTGCTTGCTCTCCGAGTCAACCATAGCGGCCCAAGTTTCCACCTAGTATCGTTTAAGACCTCTCTAGTATCCAGATGTGTTAGAAGTCAGCTGCATGGAATCCTTTCGAAGAGAAATCCTTCTCAAGGTCACTCGTAATCGCAACATAGCACAGTGCCCAAAGACATGCTGACTTGGTCAGTCATCTTCATGCCAACTTTTTGGTCGTTTTGAACCTGAAAAGAGAGTACGCTCTCAGAAGGCATCATCAAGCGCAATTTATTCTATTCTTTGCTTCATTGAAGGCAGGTAGGTTTCCATGAATAAGAAGAGAAAGCGACTTAGGAAGAGGAGAACAATTGTCATGAGCAACAATCCAAATCAATTAAGAGAGCATCGAAATTCTTAATTTGGCCACAGGAAAGGTGCGCGAATGCTCTCGTGATGTGAGCTGACTCAGATCGTACCTCTGAAACATCTGTAAGACAGATCGATGTCAAAGGTGCATCGTCAATCAACAGTACAATTGAAATGGGGATGGAGGAAAATGTACGGTTGCTGGACGGAGTTTTCATCCAGTGCAAGAATGATACCTTTAAATGTTTCTGCCTCTTTCCTGCCTAGTATTGACGAGTGTTCATCCTCTACATGCATACAGCGTGGGGCAACTATGATACTTATGTAAATTTTGGTGATTAACGAAGGGACAGTTGCTATGAAAGTATGGTAGCTCGAGTAAAAACGCGACAAGAGCCACGCTTTAGGAAGACGGAGAGCGTAAAAATTTGCCACTAACCTGCTTCGCACGTACTTGGTTCCATCCGAGATCCAAATTTCTCATCTGCCCTCTCCTTTTTGCGTTTGGGCGTCACCTGATCCGAGTCTAGACTACTGTCTATTCCTGCCTATATTCATCACATGCAATTTCAGGCATCTGATCGCAGCTATAAAGATCGCATAGTACATCTTGTATGTGATATGCATAGAGAAATATGGTTAGCATCCAGCAAACTCGGCTGAAATCGCCATAGCATGGGCGGAAAGTGTCAACTCTGCGAGTACTCCGAGTTGAAGTTAAGCTGAAGTTTATGGCATTGTATAGAACTTAAGTTCTGACACCCAAAGGTCGACACGAAGCACAACGGTTCAGCGATGGGGGAGTCCAAGCCATGGAAGCACGATCTACGGGTACTCGGTGGCATCCTAGGAGTATCGACACTCGCGCTCTTCACAGCGCTCTATTTCCTCGTAGTCACAGCTCTTAGCGAAAGTGAGTGGGCGTCAATTCGAGCCCCGACGTCCCTAGAAGCCGTGCAGCAGCTCGAGGATGCCCTCCGCCATTTCTCCGCAAGAGCACCGCTCCGACTCATCGTGGCGCATATGTGTTGCTACCTGTATTTGCAAAGCTTTGCGATTCCAGGAACGGTCTTTTTTAATTTGCTCGGCGGTGCGCTCTTCGGCATGAGCATCGGCTTCCCATTGTGTCTGCTGTACAATACACTCGGGTCTGTCTTCATGTACCTATTGTCGCAGCGCTTTGGCTATCGCGTGATGGAGCACTACTTTCCCGAGCGTCTAGTAGCGCTACGAGAGCGACTGGACGGTCATCGCCACAACTTGGCACTCTACATGATCTTCCTCCGCGTCTTCCCGTTCTCTCCCAATTGGTTCATTAACATGGCAGCCCCTCACTTGCACATTCCATTGGGCCAATTCACAATCGGTCCTCTCATCGGTCTCATTCCGTACAACTTTCTAAGTTGCCAAGCCGGTCTGATTCTTAGCCAACTCCGGTCCAAGGGCGATATCATCGACACGACGACGACAGTGCAGCTCATTGTCGTAGCTGTCGTCGGCGCAGTTGTTTTGCCATGGCTTAAGAATCAATTCGGTGGGGAAACAAGTAACAAAGCAGCCGCGACGAAACAAGATTAAAAAGATGCGGATATAGACGAGGTGTGTCCAAGGGAATATAAACCTAGAGCTATATTTTAATTCGCTGCGTTGCGCCGTGTAAATTCTTCCTCTAATTGCGCAATCTGGGTACGTTTAAGCGGTAATTTGAACGCAGTTGCGAAGACGAGATCCGGATCCACCTATATTCAGCTGCCGTGAGGCAATCAACCCAGTTTCAAGGTTACCACATGCGTGTGTACCTTGTGTGGAAGTTCCTTTAGATACCCCATGATGGCGTCGAACTCCATCGTCAGCAAAGCTTCTAATATCGATGGAAGAAATAGTGAGTACGAGTCGTAGAAATCCAGTGAAATGCATCTACTTTGTGACAGTTTCATGAGGGCGAGCGCGATACGGAAGACGACCTTCCAGCCTTCTAATAAGAAGACGTCCCATACGCGTGTGACGAAAGCAAAGGGAAAGTTGTATGTGAAGATCGTGATGAACCATTGGGAACTGTACATGGTCGGATGGACACCCATGAGATCCAAGTGCTTGGCGACTGCTGGGACCATGCGATGGAGCAGACGCTCATAGACATGCAGTACTTGAGCGACTTTGGGCATGCGAGGGCGGTAGAGCCCCGAAAGATCGTAACGGCGGTGGGTGAGACAAGCGACGAGGGTCCAAAAGGCCTGCGACTCTGGCATGTAGCTTAGGAAGAGTGCAGTGAGGAAGCCCATACCTTGGCAGTAGCCGACTTCCGGGTCGTAGAGCGAGTATGCTGTTAATACATTGCGCAGAGCCGTTTGGCCGGGTGACAGTGGCGAGTTGAAGAGCGCATGGTGCGGAAACGTCCGGCCGATGTCTCGGTTGATGGCGTCAAGACAAGCTGCACCGGACTGACGTTGCACGAGGTCTGAATATACTTTCGGATTGTCCTGTTGGATCTGAAGGGCGTTAGTTAATCTACACCACACACTTCCTCGCATCGCTTCCGGAATTCCTTTTCGCATGCGCTTCTGGAGTAACTTGGGTTTCGCCTGCTGACATCTGCACGCGCAAGAGGTCGGCATTAGGGGCGTCGGCTACGATCTAAGTATTCCTGCTGATTTCCTAGTTACGTACGTTTGCCATTGCTCGAATTGTGATCCGAGCATCGCGACCCATTTCTGGGTGCGCCGGTTCTCAAGCCAGACGTGAGCAGGGTTCGCAGGTGTCAACGTGTCCGATTTCATTTCGTTCGGACTACAAGGACAAGTGTAGGTAGCCAATTCTAGACATCCGGAAAACCAAAAGCGTACGTATCATCGAGGTAGAAGCCAAATCGGTCGGTTCGTGACGCGCCAACCTGCGATGCCATCCTGCTACTGCGCACGCCAGAGCGCCTTTGTACTTAAAATAGCCTCATTTCCGTATATTGAAGTTATGGTCCGTATGTCGCTCGTCCTGGACTACTTGGTGCGTGTCTGGCTCGTTTGCCCCAATTTTTACTATGAAAAAGTCCATGTCTGCACGTGTCTACGTCGATCTATTTTCCATACGAATGGTCCTGTCGGTATCTGATTTATCAGGTCTTTGCCTTGAACGAACCATCCTCGCGTACGTCCAAAGCTAGTTGAAAGATCCAGTTGCACTGGATTTCTGACTATACAAAGACCAAGTGGAATTGATGACGGCTGGTGCCTGGCGATTTGCGTTGCTTACTACTTGCTTGATGTTCCCATCCGACGCACAGGCTCATTCCTCGACTTGCACGCGACCCTCGCGTTCTTCATTCGTAGCATGGGCATGGAAGTTTTGCCGCTACCGAACGTATCGACCATGTCGAAGAAGCGCAAGCGAGAGGTACCGCTCGACACGCCGTCGATTGTATCTCTGCCATCCAACGTCGTCCAGGAGCCCATGGCTGCTGTCGTCGACAAGGAGTTTAATCCGAATGGCGATGAAACGCCGCCGCGACGGACTTCTCTAGATACAGACGGTAGCTTAAGTCGAAGTCTCATGGGTCTCAGTCTACAGCTTAAGCTCAAGATGATGATCGTCGAGGCCTGGGCGTCCGACATGAACAGCGTCGTCATGGAACGCAACTTGTTTGCGATCGCTAAGGAGCTCGCGACGCTATCAGACCAAGGCATTTACCCCGAAGACACGTGTCTTCGCTTCTTGGAACTAGCTCGCTCGCGCATGAACGATCTGCTGTGTCAGACGGAACGGTCGGAGCGACTGCAGATGCAGGCGTCGCAGATGTGGACCATGGCGCAAGTTCAGAGCGGTGGCTCGAGTCCATCCGTCTCGAACGAGTTCCCACTTCTTAGTGGCAATGGCTTTGACGCTTCGAGTCGAGACCTGACGATGCTATGGAAAGCCATGTCCTTAGCAAAAGATCGAGGGGCTCAGCTCTGGCACGAGAACAAGACGGAGCAAGCACTTCCGTTCCTCATCGCCGCGGATTCGTATATGAAGCGCTTTACGCTCAAATATCAAAAGCTGAAAGTCGATCACGCGATGCTCGAGAGTTTCCACGATGCCTCGAACGACGATCCGAAGCAATCGAAAGTCCGGTTCATGCCGGAGCCCGAGGTGCTTGGCGTTGCCGATGCTGATGTCGATCGTCGTCCGATCAGTCCATCCAAGCCATCCAAGCTCGAATCCTTGTTGCTCCGTACATCTCGAGCTTTCCCAACACCAAATCTGTAGGCAGTACAAGTCGAAAGAAATAACTTATGAAGCAATCTAGCATCTTGTCCATTACATTCCCTGTTATCTTATGTCACTTTCATCTTCCAGATCTTGAGTTTAAACCCAAAGATTTCAGATGCAGCGGAGGAGAAAGCAGAGAGGACGACGACCCTCGTGAGATTATACAGGAGCGGATTCATGGTGAGGCCAGAGACCTTGTTGGGCGAATTGAGCTCCTTGAGGAGCTTACTCGCAAGTTTCAAGACGTTGTTCGAGATCAAGAGCTTCTCTTTCTTCTGAGGCTTGACGAGTAGACGCAAGTAGACGTTCATCTGCTCCGTTAGGAGGAGAGACGTGTTCTGGTACTTGCGATTGATGTGGCTGCCGAGCATGATGAAGCGCAGCATGAAGATGCTCGCAATGAGCGACCAGATCGTCACTTCGGCGTGGATCAAGTTGTTCTGGAGCGGACCAGTGGACTCGGAAACGAGTTGGAGACCCATGACAGCGAGGAGGACGAGGTTGATGACGAAAGACGTCGAGACGATCTCGTCGGCTGCGCGCTGCTTGCCCTGGCGCTTCAGCCACGTCCGACCGCCACGCAGAGCGATCCACGCCTTGATGTTCACGACATTTTTCAATCGAAAGTGCGGCAGGTTGTTCTGACGCGAGCGACGAGAAGACGTGAGTGCAGTGAAGCACTTGGCGTAGAGGAACCGACGGTGGTACGTTGCCTCGGCGTCTGCGAGAGCAGAGAAGATGGTGGACGCCATAAAGTAGGTCGTGAGCATGCAGGAGAAGGCGATGAAAGCAGATGACAAGGGGAGTGTCTCGAGGTCTAGGTCCCATGGGTTCAACTGCTGATACCTGTCCGATAGGAGAGACATGGAGTCGAGCATGTCTTGCTCCTGGAACGACCTTAGGCAGTCCGTCTTGACGCACGAGACGTACATCCGGACGAGGAGCGGTACTGTGGCGAGGATGATGGACGATAGGAAGCCAATGTTACGGTAGATAGCTCTCGGCTGGGTCATGCGGACCTTGGCGAGGATCGTGTTGCGTAGCTCCGTCACGGTCATCTCTTGCTTGACGGGCAGACCGTCCTCCCACATGCACACTTTAACGTGACGTCGCGAGAGCGAGTCTGACTTGTCTTCTCCTGCTCGAGCAGAGTACGCGGATCGAAGTCGAGACTGGTTTGGCGTGCGAGGATATCGTCTCGGACTCGCAGGTTCTGAGACCGTGTGGTAGTACGGATCTTTCTTATCCTCGCGCTCTTCTTCGCTCGAAGTAGACACGTTGTCGCTTTCTTCACCGCTGTCGGTGCTATTGTCCGAGTTATCCGACTCGCCTAGACTGGACGAGAGACCTGTGAGCATCGCTGCTGTCGTCAATGGGTTCTGCGTCGGCTGGTACTTAGAGTCGGACGATCCGTTCTGGTTCTTCGGCGAGAAGATATGAAGGGATGGGTCGCCGTCCGTGGCTTGGAGTGCACTGGAGACACGTCCGTACTCGACAGCGATGAGCAGGAGGAGGCAGACGGGGAAAATGACTTCGAATGTACTGACGATGGAGGTTTCTGTCTGCTGGAGGAAGATGCAGATCGCTGTCATGTGTAGTAGGAATAACGCAGTCGCGATTTCGTAGAAATGGGGCTATGCACATGCGTCTTAGACTTGGATGGTCATGAGAAAGGAATGAGAACTTACTTTTTGTCGCCAAAAGCTGGCGTAGAATGGGAGGAAGAGGACACGGTAGATGCCTTCTTTAATGAGCTTTCGATCATGATTCGAAGGTTTCGTGTGGAACAAGGCAGAGCTAGTGCATGATAAGTCGATTGCATAGTCATTTAAATGGAATCGACGTACCCTTTGATCACATCAAAGTCGATAAACTCTCTCGTCATGTTCAGGTCATTCTTGGGATTCCGCGGGTCTTTGTGGCTGCGTGCACGTGGGGACGTGCTTCGCGTCGTCCCACGCTTTCCTTCTTTCCTCGGTCGAGAGCTATCAAATTCGTCTTCCATATCTATCTATCGTCACTGGTCTTTCGCATGCGTCGAGACAAGAGGGAAGGAGTGCCAGTCGATTAAATACAAGGAGGGAATTCAGCTCGTGCCAGATGGGACGTAGGTATAAATGGTTGCAATGCCTTCGTCGACAGAAACGAGGGACACGAGTTGATGGCTTGTGATCGATGCGTCCGATCCGATTGTGCTACGAATTCAGCTTAAATATTTCTCCGTGAAACTTCCATCAAGCGACGTACAGACGATGGCGATCACCAAGAGATAGAGACACACATTGTATTCGATCTAATTATAACATCCGCTGCTTTGTCTTTCGTTCACGCCACTTGCGCCATGCGACGATACTGATGCATGTGCCCAGAAGCACGAGCACGAGGTGAGTCGCGAACAAGAGCGGACTTATCCAAAAGCCGCACGCGACGCCCTTCCAGCCCTATAGAATCGATTAGCGCTATGAAACCCAAAATCCGTGTCGAGGACAACTGTACCTTGATCTCGCGTGTCATGAGGCTAGCAGAACCATATTGCGTGGTCAAGTACTGCGCCACGTCGTTTGGTAATGGCTGCAACTGCGTGGGTGAGATGCCGTCGCTGACACCGACGGGCGCAGTACGCAATGGGAACACAGAATTCTTGGCGACGCATCCGCCGCAGCACATGTGGTCTGTATACTCGCGCAAGCCTTCCGAGCAGCATACGAGACTCGAGTTATAGTCATAATGATCTGGTATTAACACGTTCTCCGGGTTCGTACGGACTTGCAAAGCATTCTTTTCAATGTACCAATAGATGTCAACCCAAATGGACAGATCTTTTCGATCGTAGACACGGATGCACGGGTCATGCAGTCTCGGGTCTGACCAGTAGAAATAGTGGTTCTCCGTATCGTATGTGATCTTGGACTTGTGAGGAATATCGTCCTGACGGTCATACGCGATGAGTCCTTGCGCCGTAAACTCGTGCTTGAGCTGGGAAATGGCGTCGCACGTCGTATTCATGACGCCCAGATCGATGTCGTACTCCCATGGAATCAAACCTTCTTCGCGATAGATACCTAGTAAAGTACCTTTGTCGAGCCAATATTTGATCTCGTGGGCTTGTAGTACGCGTGATGTCCTCGTGAGCATATCTGCCATCGGTGCACGTGTATCACACTTGCTGTAGACGAAAAAAGTGCCCCATAGCACGACGACGAGAAGTACTAGCAACAAGAGGAGACGCTTGATGAGCGCAGGCGTACTCGTCGACCGACTTCCGTGAGACGGACGTGATGTGGATCCCTTCGTAGGTAGCATTGCTCGATGCTAGTAGATAAGAGAGCCCCAGACGTTCGCTGCGCACTTATCGCGGGATGCCAGATGCTTTGGGCTGACTGGACCAGTGGATACGCAATCAAGATCGTAGCAATCTCATGTCTCGATAGAAATGTATATCGGTAGGTAGCGTGGTGTGATGAAAGGATAAATATAGCGTAGGAAGATGTTGAAACTGCTTTTACACTTTCGACGAAGTACGCGTTGTGCTTTTTAATCAATATGCTGCGAAAGTTGTTTTACTGCTCGAGCGCTGGGAACAATGAATATGCGCTAACTGAAGACTCGTCTGGGTTTCCAGAGCTCACTGCACAGCTCGATTTGGTCGAAAGTATGCCTTTTGTATACATATACTCTGGCGGGATATTGAGATGGAATGGCTTGGTAGGTCGATTAATGGAGGTAGTAACTGAAGTCAGACGACACATCCACGCAGCGAATGGTAGTCTGCAACTCGCGATTCAACGCACTAGACTTAATTTTGTCTAACCGGAAAGATGTAGATCTGGTATTGTCCGGACGAGCACTTCGTACGCTATCGTTAAGTGAAGGCAGCTCTCCCGAGACCGAGGAAGATGAGTTTGTCCGTCAATTAGAAGGATTTGAAGACTCGACGACATCCCCCTTGCTGAAACTGCTGGACAGCATTCCTCACCTTCGCGTAAGGATGATCTTCATGAATATTTATCCATGCTACTGAGACTAAATTATATACTTGTGCTTATAGGTTCGTAGTGATCATCGAAATTGTGCCATGTCCCTAACGCACCAATATCAACGCAAGATGGATCACTTACAAGCCGAGAAGGCAGTCAAAACCAGTCGCTTTCGAAGAGTAACTTGTCGATTATCTTCCTGTACGGCTTTGATCAACTCCCTCATCTCGTTTTCTTTTAGAATTGTGCCAAGCTCAATGCTGCATCTACACGTTTCAAGGACCTTGATCTGAAAGTTCGAGCAGACATGCAAAAGCTATTTGAAGAAGAAAAAAAGCTGACAAGAGATGCACTATCGGTCAAGGTACTTGTCTATCCACTACTTTGTTTATCGTCTTATCCTCATAGGATTTCTAGGTTTTATACTTGCAAAAGCTAGTACGAATGCAGCTTGATACGGAAGCATCTTTAATAAAGAAACAGGTTGCAGACCAAACAAAAGATGACGGCAGAGAACCATGCCGTTCTCCAAAGTGTGACAAGTACCTGAATGACCGTGCGATATCTGAGGAGACCGTTGACCTAGAGGTTGGTGTATGCCCTTCACCATCCATCGACGATGCAGGGTCACCTAAAGGAGGTGCGCTGCGATCTCCAAAAGAACCTAGCCCAAAGTCCCGTGTTATGCCGCAGCATGTACTCGATGAAGACCGCAGTGTCTGTCCTCGACGCAAGCATGTATATGGTACGAGTACTTGGAAGTTACACCAGCATATCAAGATGACCATGGCGGATGGATTTGATCTATCCGAATGCATCCAGTTACCGGACGGCACCCCGATCGAAGAATGGATTGCAGTGCATGTAATAGATTTCTTCAATGAGATCAGTCTCCTGTATGGAACTATCAGTGAGCTTTGCACACCAACGACATGTCCGGAGATGACTGCTGGACCACGGTACACTTATCTGTGGGCTGACGGTGTCGACCAAATCATCCCAGTCTCCATCCCGGCTCCGGAATACGTCGCGAAACTCTTGGAATGGATCGATCTGCAAGTGAATAACCCTGAACTATTTCCAGTGGATGGAGAGCATCATGAAGTCCGAGGCTTCATGTCTATCGCAAAGACCATTCTAAAGCGTTTATTCCGTGTCTATGCGCACATCTACCACAGCCATCTTCAGAACTATGCCATGTTGGAAGCAGAAACCCATCTTAACTTTTGCTTTAAACGATTTGTTCTATTCGTACGCGAATACCGACTGATCGATCCGAAGGAACTAAATGCGCTTCGTGTACTCATCCATCGCATCGTCGGGCAACCACATTGACAACATTTATAATCAAATACACTGCATGATATCATTTGGTGTAGTAACTTTGTTTGATATGGGATTAAGACGCACTCATGATCTGAGTTTGTAGCCACGATCCAGCAATGAAAGCTCATCTGGCCCTTTGATTTACATCTACAGTGACATGCGTATTAAACTATATCCTGCTGACCTTCTCATGCCTAAAATTCACACTGCCTCCTTGCATCTTTATTTCATTGCTCAGTTCCCAGAAGGTCTTAAAGTGTTTAGATATGCACATAATAGAGAGCTAGCAGCGATCGAGTAGGTTGCCAGATAGTGAGGCCATGGTCGCGCTGAATCAGTGTTCAAAGAACTTGCGGATTCGCATGTTGTCATTCCACTCATGACAATTGAATAGGCAAACTCTGCGTTTGCTGAGAATAGCCAATTTTGTTTTGCCATTTACCATTGGAAACCCAACGAAGCACTTCAATGTAACTTTTTCACCATAGTAGGAGTACAAAAGCAAGTAATCGTTCGTCTTGGATGCAATCAGGAGAAAACCATCTTCGCGAAGACTTCAAGTCACGCCTATTGCTCGAAATGTGCAAATTTGAAAAAGTGCGCGAAAGACTCGGTGAGCTCTTCGCTTTAGTTGCGGTATTGAGCTCTTCGCTATTATTTCAGAACAGGCGTAGTACAGTGTCAAACGCAATAATTTAGTGATATATGTGACTCGCACCGTACTTTGTCCCACTAAAATGGCGAAGAGCTAACTAGCGCAAGTAAAGCGAAAGCAACTTCAACCTGAAGGGTTCTGAGGACACGCTCGACACTATGCCCCGCCAAAGCTTGGCTGAGAACCGGACTGTATACGTGGAAAGAGAAGGAAATGTGGACAATCATGGTAAAGTAGGACGAATCGCCAAAGATGTAGGCATTGATTCCAATTATAATTCATCTATGTTTCTTTTCATAATACCAGTTATTCCTTGCATAATACCCGGTTACCCGCTGAACGAACACGACCTCATACAGTAGTACAAACCAAAAAGCATTGGGACCAAGTAGACGTTAACTTGGCGAAACTGGAATTAACGCGGTCCCCGTAAAGTATCTTTGCTGCATACGTAATCAAGCTCAAGTTCAAGGTGAAGCTCTGCTCTCACAAATCCTTTAAGCGCATCGAGCTCGAAGAAAGAATCATGAGCACGAAAACTGTCCTTATTACCGGAGCCTCTCGGAGCATCGGGCTAGAGCTGGCGAAAGAGTACAAGGGGCTCGGCTGGAATGTCATCGGCGCCGTCCGTAGCCCGGACTCAGCTACTCAGGTACATTATTGTTAGGCATACTAGAAATGCACATCCTCATGCCAGTGTGATAGCTCAAGGAGCTGAGCCCGTACAAGGTTGTTCGGATGGATATGAAGGACGAGTCTTCCATCCTGGATGCTGCCAAGAGCGTCGAGTCCGAGCCCATCGACCTGCTCATTAACAACGCTGGTATCTTGTATCGTCGCGGCTTCCAAGACACGACGAAAGAAGACATGATGGAACAGTTCGAAGTGAACGTTACAGGTCCCTTCTTGACGACGCGTGCCTTCTTACCGAACTTGAAAGAGGCCGTCAAGCAGCGTGGAGAAGCCAAAGTCGTGCAAATCTCGTCCTACCTCGGCAGTATCGAATTAGCTCCGCCAAGCACATACGGCTACAACACTTCCAAGGCAGGTGTCAATATGGTTCAAAAGTGCATTTCGCAAGACTTCAAGGACGAAAAGATCACTACTGTCAGCCTGCACCCTGGCTACGTCGCTACGGATATGAACGACTACAAGGGCGTCGTCAAGGTGACTGACAGTGCAAAAGGTCTCGTAAGTGTCATCCAAGGTCTTACGCATGACAATACCGGCAAGTTCTTTGACTACACCGGAGCTCCACTACCGTGGTAGGCTTGGCGCTACTAGCTGAGAGCATCTGCCTGAAAAAATAATTTTCAATTTCTTTTCTTTTCTTTGTTTGAGCACAATAAATCTCCACCATCAAGTCGGAATGGCTACGAGGTCGCTCCGTACGCTCGTATCGGCGGCAGGACAAGCTGTCCGTCGCAACAATGTTGCTGCACGTGTAGCTAGCTTCCATCCACTCGTGAATACGCCTATGAATGCTAGTGTCCACTTCCCGTCTTCTGTAGCATCCAATGGCAGTGTGCGCTTCATGGCGAGTGACCGAGCTGAACGTCGTAAGAAGCTTCGTAAGCAGAAGAAGAAAGGTGGTAAGCAAGCACCGCTCTTGAAAGACACACTCCGAAAGCTTTATTTGCGTACACACCCGGATCTGTTTGCTCAATACCCAGAGCAGCAGCAGCAGAATGAGGAATCGTACAAGGAATTGATGGGCATCTTGGATTCGATTGAAAAGAATAACGAGTACCCGCCTGCGAAGACGCAGATCCTACCTTTCTACTTGAAAACACCTCAGGAAGGGGAGTTCCGAGAAGTGTCGCTACACCTCCGTACCACTGGCGGTGCTTGCAATACGTTAGTGGAGGAAGCTCTCGGGCAGTTTTTCAGCGACTGTGGTCTCCCACCGTCGTTCCAGTGGGGAGAAGGTAGCTGGGGAAGAGCAGTCGGTAAGGAAGAAGTGAAGAACTCGAACATGGATTTCCATGAAGAGGAGAGTCGACCTGTGCAGCCAGAACCGGAGCCAGAGTACACTCCGAGTCCGCCGTCTTCGAATGAAAAGTCGATTGAGACGATTCTGGATGAACTAAATGATGTCTTTGAGATCATTGCAGCTGTGCCTGTGATGGATGAAGAAGAGTTTGGTGAGCTGAGGGGGTACTACGTCGATGGTGAAGGACTGGATGAGATCGAGTCGAGAGGCTTTATGATCAAAGAGCCGACGCATAGGATTTGGGAAGGCGAGCGTGACTTGAGTGTGCTCACCAAGGGACTTGACAGCGATAGTGCGTTGATTGTGCAGCGAATTTTACTCCACACGCAGGTTATTGAACAGAAGATTCAGGAGATCTTGGAGAATGGAGGTGTAGACCCGGATGACGACTCGAACGATACTTCCAAGTCGACGTAGATTGCTTGCACTGCATTAGACTAGACATGCCGCATCAATGTTCATCCTTTTGCATTCACTTTTGGTTGATGAAGGCTAGAGTTCGATTGGTATATGACCGCTTTCGTACAGGACATAGCTATAGCAGAGGTAGCATTTACGAAGAATAGCTAAAAGGATCGGTTCACAGGCCTGTGTATGTTGTCAATGTTTCCTGGTGTATAAAATATAAAAAGTGGGGCCTTGCCGGAGATC
Source organism: Salisapilia sapeloensis (assembly GCA_023334545.1). NCBI lineage: Eukaryota > Oomycota > Peronosporomycetes > Peronosporales > Salisapiliaceae > Salisapilia > Salisapilia sapeloensis. The sequence continues at coordinate 85,416 of JAADVB010000031.1, forward strand.
GAATCCGGGACCTCACGCACCCTAAGCGTGAATCATACCACTAGACCACAAGGCCAGCTGTCCGTTTCATTAAATGCTATATATAAAAAATAATGATATATTTGTTGTAGTAACCTGGTACGAATTGCGAGTCTATAAGCTGGAAACTAATGAGTGATACTTTCGTTCTTGTGAGGCGTAGACGCTATGGTGTTGTAAAACCAGACTCTAAAGCTTTTGCATTTGGTGAGGATATCACTAGAAAGTTGTATGGAGGGTAAGCATGAGATCCAAAGCTGTGATACATCGTTGAATAAATATGCACGCTATCATGGACCCTGCATCATTTTATCTGCCCTTACGCATGCGTATCCAAAAGTTGTTTGCTTCTTTATAAACACAGCTATCATCGGGCGCGTATCGATGTCAACATGTTACCATTTTCATGCTCGATTTATCTTCTAAGAGAGGCAATGCACTCTGTTCTGGCAGAAATGAAGCTTGTCACAAAATCTAGACCCGAGTTTAGACCGTGGAAATGGCTTATCTGTCGGTCCCTTTATCAGTACAAAATCAATACTTGACTCGGTAGGGACTGTGCTTGCATTGCATACTGAATACAAGCTAGAGATAAGCTTAGGCATTTCACAGTATCTAGAAATAGCTGGAGGCAAAGTTTGTGAACAAAAGCCGCCTTTCAAACCGATTAGTACCATCAGAACTGGTCCTCTCACACAGACATTTTTGCTACACTAAGCTTTCGCTTCTTGATCAAAAATTTTACTAAGTGTATTCCTTTTTAAATGTATGTAAGGGGAGGTCAAGTGTTTTTTCATTGTATCCGAGCTAAATATTGTTTTTATTTGTAGCTGCACGGCTGAGTTTTCAAGGTTGTAAATGCAAACCATGATGATCAAAGCACTACGCGAACTACTTTGTTGGTCACAAATGCTTTGTATGGATGAACATTGCACCTTTCGGCACTGTCGCCCATGAAGCGAGACTTCGTTTAAAATATTTCTCGACTCACTACTATAATCTTCACTGAAGCCTTCCAGTATAGATTTTGGTATCTGCAATGAAGGAAGACGAGTTCTAGGTATTATTTGCGTAATAGGCATGGTCTATTTCATATCATCATTACCTAGATCTAATCATCTATATATAAATGAACAAGTGCTCAAGTGTCCACCATGAGACATACGTTCAGAAGCGCTACCCAGCCCAGTAACCTTCACATCCATCTCATCGGTCATTTGACCGTGTCTTGACGATCACATTCCAGCGGATGCATCGTAAATAATCAGGCCGTGTACGTTCAGCGGATTATCGGGCATTTTGAAAAGAAACACGGATGAATTGTAATAGGAATCAATGCCCAAGTCTCTGGCTGTTGATCCTACTCCTAGATTTCTATCCGCGTGTAATGTCTGTTCCTCTGGCGTGTCTTGGCGGGAATAGTGTCGAGAGTATAGTGATAGATCGTCGGAAGTCATTCAGGTTGAAGTTGCATTCGATTTACTTGCAACATTGAGCTTTTCGCCATTTCAGTGGGACGGGTACAGTGTGAGTCGCAAATGCCGCCCAATTAGTTCACCCACCACTGTACTATGCCTGTTTCGAAATAATAGCGAAGGGCTCACTAGCGCAAGCGAAGAGCTCACCGAGTCTTTCGCGCGGTTTTACAAATTTGCACATTTCGAGCAATAGGCGTGACTTGAAGTCTTCTCCAAGATCATTTCCTCCTGATTACATCGAAGACCAAGGCGGTGGTTGACCAAAAGAAGCAAGGTTGTATTCGTTGAGAGGATAATCGAGGATCATGCGAGATAGAATATACAGTATGGTAACGAGCACGTGCGAACTGTGATCGGTATTATGCCTCTTGAATCGGCTTACTTGAAATGCACGCAAAAGGTAGGTGATGTCGAAAGGTATGTCGATCCAGGCCTAATTTGCCCCAAGAACGTCATTTGTATGTTGCAACTTCCACACAATTCGTGCTACACCAAGCATGGCAATGGAAACGTCAATTTCAGCAGAAGATGGAGCACGAGAGATATGTTAGATTAAGAGTATGGAGTCACGTCCTCATCAGTAGTAGAAATCACTTGCTTTGTATTTCTAGTTTAGCGGGAAAGTCATATCGAAGTGTTTCATTGGGTTTTCACTGGCAAGTGGTAAAACACTATCGGCAATTCTGAGCGAACGCGGAATTGCCCTAGTCTACCACCATAAATAAAATTACAAAGTGCAAATCTCTAAAGTTACCAAATGTATATTCGGCGTAATTTACTCTTGTATTATTATATTTATTAATTGAACTATTGATTAAGCGGCCTTGTGGTCTAGTGGTATGATTCACGCTTAGGGTGCGTGAGGTCCCGGATTCGATCTCCGGCAAGGCCCCACTTTTTTGATTTTTATATCCAGAGCTGAATACTTCATAGACGACTTTGCAAAATGAATTTCGAGATACATATCTGCATCCTGCGTACGAATGTTTTTCGCTCGATTTTTAACAAATATATCAGTATAATGCATTGAGCGTTATACGAAAGCAATCTCCTCTGCATCGACAAAACCATCCAAGGATCAATCCATCATACCTACACGCTATGCCTTTCAAAGAACACACAAAACACCTGCAGCAAACCCACAAGGTCTGTTATTTCAACCACGACAAGCCTATCCAACGCAAGGTTTACATTGCTTATTACCTACCCTTTTGCTCCTGCCTCTGCTCCTTTTGCATAATCACTAGCGACTGCAGTAGCTCCGACGAAACCATCTCCGGGTTCTTCTTACAGTACCTGACAAACCCATGGAGCTTCATCATCGAGTCCGCCGGACATGACTTGACTGCACTTTGGACCTTGGGATGTATGAGCACTTTTGCGAGTGCATGAACAAACTTGGACGAGTACGGTGGCGAGATACGACGAATGAGTTCCGTGACAAAATCTCGAAGCAACGCTTGATCGAGCTCTAATGTATTCGTCTGGACAAACTCAAGGACTGGAAGGACGTATCCACTTGTGATCATAAAGATCATGCAGCGCAAACTCTCTCGCTTTAGCTCTAGCGCCTACACAAGTTACAAGTGAGCTAGAGAAGAGTACAAGGGAATTCATAGCAAGTACCTTGACAGGATTCACTTCCAAGTGGAGTCGAAGTGCCGTCACGAGTACTCGAAAGACGATCGGCCATTGACCAGAGTGAAGACGGATGGACGCTTTGAGGATACGCAAGAGACTTGGGAAACAGATATGCAGCAAGGTACTCGTGAGGAAAGCGGGAGACTTGAGGATGACCTCGAGCCAATGAAGGACACCCATGGACGCAATGGGGACATCCATGACCGACACCAGTCTCTCCACAACTCCCGACTGACTCATCTACATCCAAGACATTCTCTTGTTAGTACTATTGGCATCATAATCTCGAGACATAGGTTCTTACATTGTAGCCGAGGGTGCTGTCGGATTTGCAGATGACAGACGCTTCTTCCAGCGCTTTCTTCGTCTTGTCCACTTCGTCCTGATCTACGGACACACCTGCCTCGTCTGCAGGACCAGTCGGATCCAAGATGCTCCGTTCATCACGAGCAGAAGCTGCATACGCTAGTAACTCAATGCAGTTCTGTGTGAACGTCGTCGAGATGGATTCAGACGGATCGAACAAGCGATCGAGGAGGCTACGGAAGACCATAGGGTCACGAAGATGAGCGACAGGAGGTGGTCGCTGTGTAAATTCCTTCACTAGCACTTCACTCGCTTCTTCCGAACACTTTTTCGATTGTACGATACTTAGGATAGCAGTACTCAATCGCTTATTCTCTTGATACAAATGTTTTCGTCGTAATGGATGCAAAGCTTCGACTTGTCCTCCAAAGAGGTCAAACGCTTTTTCATGCAGTTCGAGTCGTACACGATTTAATTTCGACCGGACGGTTCGATAGTGAAGTAGCGTCTGTCGATCACCTGCACTCATCTGCAGTTGATGGAGCTTCTGATCCATCTTACACAGTAGCTCTTGCGTATAAGTGAACGAGTACGAGGAGTGGCAGCATATTTTTTTTAAAGCAGCCAAGTCTTCTAGCACCTGTTCTTCACTTGCGAGCGGGATGCGGCAGAAAGCATCGAGGACGACGCCGTTAAAGACGGAGAAGAAGGCATCAGCGTTCGTGACGGACGCAATCTCCTTGTGGTGTCCTGCTTCGGAGATACGGCGGATGGCGTATTGGAGCAATGTACATGTCTTGTGCTTTTCTGCTAGCTCGATGAGCATACGTCGCCACTTGTTGTCTCCAAGCATTTGCGTCAGCCATTCCGGTTCCACTGTCGAGTCACTCAGGACGTTTGAGACCATAGACGGATCGTAGTGCTCTGCGATGAGACCTTTGAGATGTTTATAAAGCGTCTCGTTAGATGCTTCCCACGTCGGGCCATCTTTTCCAGACTCAGAGCTATTAAGCATCTGCCGCTCGGCAGACGTCTTTGAGAGAGGGAAGGCATCAAGCCATGAGGCTGCGAGACCGATGAGCTGGGCGTGACCACGGTAGGAGGAAGAAAGTCTTTCAACGAGGATCTCTGGACCGTTCGACTCTGGATGGACGCGGAGGAAGGCGTTGATGACGCTCAAGACGTTAGCTTCCATGATCGCGTCTGTGCGTGACATTTCCTGTAAGAGTCGGGTGGCCTCTTTACCATCGTCCGTGTCCTTCTCTTTCATGCTGGAAGACGGGTCGAGTACCTGTCCTTCATCATCACAAATGATTAAACGCTTTTCATTATCCTTCCTACGCTTCCGCTTGGCATTCTCCACATCGGACTTATCTTTTTTAACCTTCTTCTTGCGCTTCTTCGTCGGGACAGACGTAGAGTTATTCGTCTGCGCTGTCTCTACAGCTGGAGCTTCGTCCTTTGCTGTATCATTCGACTGCTTATCGATTACGTCATTGGATGCTTTCATCGTCTCATCTTCCTTTTGAGGCGTCTCCACCGATTCCTCTTCCTGCTTTTCCGTATTATTATTGCTACTAGCCTTTGGTTCAGTCGCATGAGTCGCTTTTGCCTTCACCGAGTCGTCTTGGCTGCTAGCGACCGGACCTTCCGACGTCTTATGGTGCTTCTTATCTTTTCGACTCGAAGCGCCTCTTTTACCACTATAAGGCTTAATTTCGACGTTTTCAGGCTTGAGCCATTGAGTCTTTCGAGTAGCCCGATTATGATAGTACGGTCGCTCATTCTTGGGATCCCACAGTTCCTCCCAATCATCCGGCGCCTGCTTCACTGGCTGTTCATTGCTGGATTTAGTCGTAGCATCCATCTCTGCCGGTCGGTCCCATGAGCTTTCCCGTGTCTCTCGATTGTAATAGTAGGTCCGACCTTCCTTGGTCACATGCTCACTCCACGTTCCGGCCATCGCCTCGGTTTCGCCGTGCTCTGCTGTGGTGTAAGTTTAAAGACACTATACCGTGATAACCGTACTAAATACGAATATAAGATGACGTAAACGTATTTAAATGAAAACAAGGTTTTTCTCGAATGTCAACATATAGAGGTCGCTTTTTGTCAAAGAGTTTTTCTCGAACGTCTAGCAGCCAATTTGTCGACTTACGAGTTCCATGTCGGACGAGGAAAAGGACCAAAAGATTCATGCTGGGTACCATGGATGGTGGTCAACTGTTGCAAAGACGACACAGGTATGCATGGCTTTGAGAGATGTAAAATTGTGGACGTAGTGATTGACTAATGAATGGATATAGGATTTCACACCTGCTCGTATCGATTCGTCGGAAGTGAAGGAGGCACCGACTTCGGTTGGAAAATCGGCATGGAATTCTGCTGGAACGTGGGAAGAACGAGATAAGTCGCAATGGGCATGCGATCAATTGAAGCAGCACATCATGAACTCGTTCCGGATTGAAGACTCGGCTCGGAAGGTATCCATTGCAGCGACTTCGATCGTCCGTTGCGAAGGTGATGCCAAGGTAGTTTTTATCTTTACAGATGTATGCACTGGAGCACTAAGCTCTCGTATATAGGTTGTGTTCAGCAGAGGTAAGAAGCGATGTGGATACGACATTGCGCTCAAGTTCGCTTGGACATCCACGAGAGTCGATGACGATGCAGATCAAGTTTCAGGAAACGTAGAGATTCGAGACTTTGACGACATGACTGGTGAAGACTACGAAGTGGACATTACGACAGATGGAAATGGACCACATGGAAAGGATGCGACGAAGGCTATCTTGAGTTGGGAGAACGAGCTACGTCAGCTTTTCGCAACGTGGAGGAGCGAATTGCTCGAGCAATAACATTAGACATGGATTTGATCATACTTCTTGAACGGCAATAACCTGATTCTGTACCACTTCTCGCTAGCGTAGATGCTTACGTAGACTTAAATAGAATCACTTGTCGATCGATTCCCATTCGTTTGATCTGCTTTCCATCTTGGGCAGTATAACTGCCATGCTTCTTGAGATTGATGTTGAAACCGATTTTAAAGTGTCGGATGACGTGGTCAAGTGTCTTGATCACGCTCATCTGCCTTGCTCGTGTGGCGAGTGGCAGTGGTATTGGAGCATCGAATGTGCATGTCTAGTCACCAATCCTGACAAGCTATCGTATTCATACATGTGTGTATAGAGGTCAGAAGTCTGTTCGACGACGGAAAAGGAGCTTCAAGCACTCTTGATAGATGATACGCAGCTGCATGAAGGTATTGAAGGCAACCAGGTTGCCGAAACCGAGTGCAAGTACATTCTTGAAACTGGTATCCTTCGACATCGTACGGATGAGGAGCAGGCAGCGTTGTGTGATCTCGATTGCTTTGCCACACTTGCTACAAAGTATAAGACTCTGCTAGATAATGACTGCTACGTGGGTGAAGATGAGGATGCTAGGGCCAGTGCTAGTCTCCAAGCTGCATCCTTCCAAATCGCTTGTCAAACGACTATCGAAGGCAAATACTGCAGTAAGCACATGCTTGTGCATAGGCGGCAAGTAGATACGTCCTGACGCTGATACTAGTTCAGAAACTTGCGAATCTAGTGCTTTCTGCAGGTGATACGATCGACCTTTGTAGTGATGTTGTGAGTGGACTGGGATGTTGCTTTCAAAGCTATCGACAGTACATGATGTATGGGACGGAAGCTAGCAAGGAGGAGATGAACAAGGCACAGCAGCTATGCATCGAAGATGGCGTGGATGACATACAGGACGTGTGTCCATGTGGAGAAGGGAACATGTTCAACATCCATGCAACAAAAGACTCCAAGATCTGTTCGGGTATGTTTCCAATGTGCATTTGGTTTACGATTCTAACGAGTGGACGTAGCATCAGTAGCACAGAGCCTATCGCTTGCAGTAACCACTCTCGTAACTCTCGCTTCTCTCCTCCTGTTCTAACGAAACAAATTGGAAACTCAAGTGACTCAATATTACTTTAACTGTCGATCATCATGTCGTTCGTCCCTTCCTTTTCGTCACGCATGACCTCGTCTAGACCACGTCGACTTATTTCGTTCTTCATGTAATCCACAAACTCATCCAGAATGACAGGCCATGCCCCATTCTCATCAAAGTTACTCAAATCGTGATGAATCTGGTGTCCAAACTGAAGTACTTGAAGCCAAACGTCTTTCGAGACGGCATTGCGCTGGTTCTCACGCACGAATTGGAGCCAATGATGCAACCAGAAGAAGTGTCCTGGTAGCAAGATTCGCCATAGTTCTAATGCCGATTCGAGCGACAAACTCTTTTGGGTTGGATCTTTACTATAATTAAAAGTGTACGCATAAACTTGTGCAAAGTCTTGGAGAGAAAATAGTTTGGAGCGTAGCATGGGGAGCTGCTGCTTGATCTGGTCGGTAGTGACGCAGTCTAGTACTTCCATCCCATGATGGAACTCTTTTCGGGTGTAGATACACGCTGTTTCTGCTTGCATCGCCCAGCTAATAACAAGCACGACAGGGTCCTCTGGTGTGATCCCGAGCTCTTCACAAAAAGCGACAATACCGTCGTCAGTCATTTCATCTGGGCTATCTGGATCCTGGAAGCGATTGAACGTAGCATCAATTTCCTTGGACGTCGCTTTCTTCTGGACTCGCTGTTTCTTCGTGCCAAACGTATTGGATAGCTACGATGCATTTCCGTCATACACACCCTACATTCGTCTCGCTAACTAAAATACCTCTGTAGAAGCACTTCGTTTCGTTCGAATCTTGCTATGATCCTGCCTTTCATGCGCTGTTCGCTGCTGAATGCGTTCCACCAGCTCCGACTTGCGTCCTGTGCTACGAATTCCTACATGCACTTGACTAAGTATCGTAGCTCAATTGCATAGAGCCATGTCTAGCAAATATGATGTACTACCTAATCGCTTGCACATCTCAGACAGTTCCTTCACACGTAGACTCGTGAGATCCATCTCGGATGTGAGCTTTTCCATTCCTAATAGCTAGCTGTCTTGTTTGACATATCGTCTCCTCGTCTCTCTCCGCCGGCTGTTCTCTGACGCCACGGCAGGCGATTCGAGCGACTCGTAACTTGGCATCCACATTTTCCATCCTTCTACACGACTTGAAAGCTTCTTCTTGTTGCAATATGACAAGGAATAATGGAGCGCAGCGATTCTTGCTTAAAAGAAGACGGAAACGATGTATGGAGGATGTGGCACTCCAGAATACGATGCGACAGAGCTCGTATAACTACTTCGAGCAGTGCGTTGATACGAATGCACGAGCGTTTAAGCGCCAGCGAACGCTTGCGGAGCAATTGGATGCATTGTGTTTAAAGCAGCCCACGTATAGTAATGAGTCGATGTGTGGGACGCAGGAAGTGGACATGGAACGAGAGAAGAAGACGCGAGACTTGACGACGACAGACATGGGTGCTGTCGTCATGAGTGCTCCAAGTGACAGAGCTTCGCAGAATTTAATGAACTTTTTAGTCGATGGAAGAGGAAATGTCCTCTATCCGATGGACAAGTTGCTACGAGAATGTGCTGCAGCCTTGCATCAGAGCGTGGATGGGATGGCGTTGGACGAAGTCGAAGGAACGGAGGTTGTTGCGTACAGACCTCCAGAGACGCCAGCTCCACACCGGTCATACTTATCTTTTACGCCGGACGAGCTAGAGGCGTTTGCTGGTCAAGAGAGACTAGTCCGGTTCTTGCATCGACAAGGTCGAGCGACAGCACGAGAGGGATACGAGCCTCGTTTTATTCCTATCCAAGACCAAGACGAAGGCGAAGACCTGCGTCGGACACCACTGGAGCAACGGCTGGAAGCAGAGGCCATGCAGAGCAGTGACGAGGAAGACGATATGCCTATGAAAAAGGTCCAGCCACATGGCTCTGGTGTGATCACCCATCAGGAATGGTTCCTCGAAGACACGGACGATTCGCTTTAACATTTTTAATCATCTATGAAGTTTACAATCCAAGTGCATTGGATGTCTATCTGTAGAAATGTTCGTTTATACGAGTTATGCATATCGTGATTCGGACGTTCTTAAACTTGTCAAAATGTATTTCGCCTTCGTTACTTGTAGTAGACACGAAGAGCTGCCGTGAGCATGAGCAGTCCAGTCGTGATGACGACACCCGATCGGCCTCGCTTGGCCTTGACATTCGCCTTGACAAGAGGATCCTTCGTCTCGATCAAGAGTTCGTGGTGCATGACTTTCGGATCGTGGCGGTAGCAGAGGATCTCGTAGCCATCATTTTTTTGCACTTCGAGGCTTCCGTCCGAAATATGGACCGTGTAGCCTTCGCGATAGTGGACATGAGGCACAAACACTTCCGTGGCTCCTTCCATGGTAGTTTCCGTCATTTCCGTCGTGTCGAATTTCAGTTCATACGTCTTAAGGTCCTTGGAGAATCGAGACTCACGAGGTAGTCCCGCCACCTTTTGTGGACAAGGTCTCGCGAATGCGTACAAAGCTCTCGCTGATCCGTCTCGATCGTTCGAGAACTGCTTTTGCTGGTCTGGACTAACGAGACTCAAGTCCTCCAGGTTCCATAAATCACCATATCCGTTCTTGTTGTCGGTCGCGTAGCACCATAGCGTGTAGTTTGCCATGTTCGCTTCCAGACAAGAGATCGTACGGTCCAGTGCTTCCTCTTGTTCCGAAAAGTCTCCAGTCTTGAAGGCGTAGCCATTGGACAGATTGTACGGGATGCCAACTTCACCCACGAGGGATGGAGCGTTGTGCATCTTGTCTTTGCCGAAGGATAAGACATGCTTAATCTGCCCTTCATGGAGCTTGCGCACAGCATCACGGCCGTACACAATACTTGATGTGCCCAAGTCGAAAGTGAAGCTTGGCATGTACTTGCATAGAAGAAGCGTGACGCCGTCGTACCAGTGCATGGCGTTGACAGCATTTGGTACAACTTGCGGATCAATGTCCGGAAACGGCATGCCACCCAACTCGATTGGTGGCATTTCCGCAAAGAGCATGGCGTTGGGTAGCACTGATTGAATTTGCTTGGCATAACGAGCCGCGAATGGAACGTAGCACTCGGTACCAAAGTCACAGTGAGCGAAGTAGTCCTTTCGGATCGCTTCAGGTGCTCCATCAGCACCGATACGCCAGACACCAGCATCTTTCCAGATACAGTTCTTGCCATTTTGCCACGCTCGAGTATTTCCAGGCTGCACGCTTTCGATGGCATCAGGACGACCAAGGAGGAAAGTTTTCATACCTCCTTCCCATCGCTCAACGTTACGAGGATAGCCTTCTCCGAGGCACATGCCATCGAAAGGGGTCGGATTGAGCCCCTTGCGAAGGGCTACGGCGCCAAAGCCTTCGGTAATGTCCTTGACACCGATATAGCCTGGGCATGGCTCGTTCATGGACCCGAATCCAGCTACATTCGGAAGATTCGTTAGACTCTTGGCGAGAGCAACCATAGCGTTTATATAATGCGATTGGAGGTATTCCTGCACTTGTACACCATGGATGAAGCAGTTCGGAGCAAACTTGGAGCCAGCCCAAAACAGCGTAAACATGGTGGCACAGGCCAACTTGTGAACATTGGTCGGCCAGATCATCTTCGGGTAGTCGGAAGCTTTCCCTCCGTACGTTTCAATGCAGATCGCAGCCTTGGTCTTTTCAAAGTTACGCGGTTCAAAGCCGACGCTTTCGAGAGTCCACATCGGAGCTCCATCACCTCCAGTCCAGCGACTCCAGACATCTTGGTGCGGATCCACGTAGATCTGCATACCGTACTCGTCCGCCTTCTTGATCAAGTCACGAATGTACTGGATGTAGGCGTAGTCATAGATTCCAGGACCTTCATGTTCGATAGCTTCCCACGTAATGATGAGACGAAGGAACGTAAGGCCCCATCGCTGGAGCTGAGCAAAGTGGACATCCGCATCTTCTAGCGGAAATGGTCTGTTTACGAACGAGACGGTCTTGGCAGCATCGAAAAAGTCCCTCGCATCCAGATCATCCGTGTGACCATATCCATATGGTAACTTGGACGATCCTCCAAGGTTCACACCTCGTAAGAACTGCACTCGACCTTGTTGGTCGACAAAGTGCCCATCACGCATAAAGAGTTTCCCAGCAGACATGATGTCAAGAGATCAAATTAAAATGTGGCGTAGAGCAAAATGATCGACAGGATGTAGCCACCATGTGATGAGACTTGCCCTTTTCAACCAATCACAACCATATACAATTCTAACTTCAACATGTATCCAAAGATGACTGAAAACACGCCAAAGTCGCTTAATTACTGCAAGTGTTTCGAGTACTATTCTGCCGACGGTTGCTCTGCTTGCTCCTGTCCTGGCTTGGGCTTAAACACAGCGAATTGAGGGCGAGGCGGCTTTCGACCAGGTGCGCCACGCCCAGCAGGCCCACGGCCGCCACGCTGCATACCAGGTCGAGGTGGAGGTGCCATCATGGCAGCGACGGGATCCTTGCTCATAGTCGGTTTGCGTGCAGGTGGAGGCGCCATGAGAGAAGCTACAGGGTCCTTACTAGTGTCTCCACTCATGGATCCTGGAGCAGAGTGCGACGTGTCCTGAGGTGGAGGCGCCGGGCCCTTTGGCGGAGCACTTGGCATCGATGGTTCCGCAGATGCCTCCGGCTCTCCTGGAAAGACCCAGCGCTGGTTGGTCTCGTCATAGTACGCCTCCATGTGCTCACCAAGCTTGGCGACCTTGGCATCTGGGTTCATCTTGTTCGCAATGTAGGAAGACAGACCCGACAGCCAGCCGCTGGACGCGCCCTTTGAGCCACTTGGCGGTGGCGTCTTCGACCGTGGCTTTGTCTTGTCGTCCTTCTTCATGTGCGGACTCGCTACGCCTCTGTCACTAGCTGGACCGGACGGAGGGCGCACGTGTGGTGGTAAGAGCGGCTTTCCAGCATTCGACTGACGACCTTCCGTGCTATGGGCAGGAGACATTGGCGCTAGAGTAGGCGCCGATTGGGATGTTGGAGGCTGCATAGGCGAACCAGCAGCTTCAGGCTGCTGACGTTGAGCAGGAGATTGCGGCTGCTGGAACTGAGGAGGCTGCTGAGGAGGTTGCTGGAACTGAGCAGGAGACTGCGGCGGCTGTGCAGCCTGTTGAGCTGGTCGCTGGAATTGAGCAGGGGACTGCGGAGGTTGTTGGAACTGAGCTGCGTTCGTGTCATCGCTTGGGTAAGAAGGTTGACTATCCTGCGGTGCGTTGACGTCTGCTTGGTGTTGGAAGGACTGAGTTGCAAACGAGTCTTCTGGCATGTGAGCTCCAGTCGCAAATGGATCGTTGCCATCAGCTTGAGGCACTTGACTATCATACGCCTGTTGCTGCTCGAAGCCTTGCTGACCGAACTGCTGCGCCTGGTCAAATCCTTCCGGACCATAGCTTTGCTGCCCAACTTGGCTTCCATCAAAGCTTTCCTGACCAAGGTACTGGGACTGATCCAAGCTTTGCTGATCAAGCTGTTGCGATTGATCCAAGCCTTGCTGACCAAATTGTTGAGACTGGTCGAAGTCATGTTGCTCGAACTGTTGCGACGGATCATGTTGCTCATTCCCTGACGCACCTTGATGATCGTACTGCTGTTCGAACTGTTGCGACTGATTGAAGACTTGCTGTTCATGGCCTGGAATACCTTGCTGATCAAAAGCTTGCTCCTGGCCTTGCTGTTCAAAGCTTTGCTGACTCATGTGCATTTGGTCCGAGACTTGGTATTCCAGAGACTGTTGCGAAGGATCAAACTGCTGCTCCGTCTCTTGACCTACTTGCTGCGGATCAAACGGCTGCTGTTGTTCAAAGCCTTGCTGCCCATTGTACATGTGCTGCTCAGATCCTTGGTATTGATACTGCTGCTCTTGGAACTCTCCATACGGCGCATAGTTCGGATCATACTGCTCTGGATAACCAGGTGGATACTGACTCTGCATCTCTTGTTCGGCATATTGCGAAGGATCAAACTGTTGCTCTCCATCAGGTAGCATCGCTCCACCCACATACGCTTGGGCTTGCTCTGGCATAGACGGAGGTTGCGGTCGAGCGAACTGTGTTCCTGCAGTAGCTTTTGGCGCACCTTGGAAGAGACTACCTCCACCTTTGCGTCCACTTGGAGCATTTCCTTCATTCCCTTCGACCACACGATTGACAAACTTGCCCATAATACTCAAAGCACTTCCAAAGCCCCATTTGCCTTGCTTCCCACTTGACGTCGCGACACTTTCAATACGTGCATCACCCAAGTACTGTCGCAATCGATCATCCAATACTGTCAATTGCATCTGAAGACCATCAAGATACGGCGACGATCCTTGTTTCATATTCACCGTTGCGTTGCGTAGTACCGACAGCATCGATTGGACGTATCGAAAGGACATCTCGAGCTTCCCGTGATCGGCTAGTACCATAGCATGGATCAGTTTAAACGCTTGGAACGGAATCATACGACTCGAGTCGCCCTTGAGCTTCGTCTGGATCCATTCATACACTTCCGTGCGTTGGACGGCCGGTGCAGAGACATATAAGCGTGCTAGTGCAGGCGTGTAGTGGTCAGCACCTAAGAGAGCAATCTTACTTTGCGGCGAAGGAGCTTCTACAGGTACACCGGCAAGCAAGTAGCACGTGTGTGCCGCGACAATGTTGTTCGTTTCTCGCCACAGGCGATCTCCGAGCTCTGTTAGTACGCGAGAAGTGTCTGCCGTGCGGTTCGCTAGGATCATCTGTGCGTGTGCGACCCAAGACGATAGGATCGGTGAAGGTGCGTGAGGTGCATTAGCTGTCGGCATGAGTTTCTGCGGCTCTTGCACGCTCTTCTCTTGCTGGTCTGCAAAGCACATGTACAACGCTCGACACGGATCTCCAGCAGCATAGTGCGTGCTTAGATAGGCTTGTAGCACTCGCTTATACTCTTCTCTACCGGTAAAAGACGCCAAGAGCATGGCTTCCGGCCACATATTCGCATGCACAGCCGTATCGACAGCAGTCTTCCGGTCGCCTACCATGAGCAAGTCACGCAGTTTGTCAGCGTTGGCAGATGCAGTGCTTGGCTGCACGGGCTTGGGCGTCGGGTAGTTTGTCTGTTGATTACGACGTCGACGCTGATCGCTCTCCTTGAGCATCGATAGCACTTGGACTTCTGGGCTCTTCGGGTCATTCGGATCGGTCGATGGGTCTGACCGAAGACGTCCGTTGCAGCGCATCATGACCTTGAGGACACCCAAAAGCAGACGTTCGTCTTCACTCGGGACGCGCTTCGCATGCAGTCTCCGGAGTCGGTCTTCCATCCATTTGAAGATAGCGGCATCGTCGGCGTCGTCTACGAGCGGACCAGGGAAGTCCTCTAGCTCCTCAAGCTGTTCATCACGCGCATGGACTTGGGACATGCGATAGACATCGACCGGACCTTTTCGTAGCTGTCCATTCGACTCATCTTCGTACTGCGGATGTGGCGACCCAGGTGCACGCGGACTATGCCGGAAGCTCTTGCCTGCGAGATTAAGATGCAGCTTTCTCTTCGGGAACATCGTCACGAGATTTCCACCAAAGCCAAAGCACGCGAGACAGGATGGAGGGACACGCGTAGGGTCCTTGGCGTACGCATTCGTCTTGATGGCTGTAGCTGGTTGCGCAGCGCCACCTTGTGTGTAGCTACTATTGTAGCTATAGTTCTGTTCATTCGGACGATCCAAGCTGTTGTAATTGCCTGGAGGTGCGTAATAGTTGGTAGGATACGCCTGTTGGTTCGGGGTATATCCTCCGGCAAACTGTTGCGTCATGCCTTGTGCGTGAGGTGTGGACGTGTATTGGACATGGGTTGAGTCGACGCTTTCAGTCGAGACGTGTGACTGGTTAAAAGCATTGGTTGCATCGTTAAAAGCGTCTTGGTCAGGTCCGTGGCTCATGGCGAGTGGATTCGAGACGTTCGAGTCTTGTGGATGGTCTGCAGGTGGGGCATGAGTAGGTGCATCAAGAGCGCTGTAGGTCATGTCGCCACTCGACTGTGCTGCAAGCGTGCTCTCTGCCTCGTTCATGGGATACAACTGCTGCGTCTGGTCGAACTGTGTCGACGTGAGAGGCTGGTTAGCATACGGCTGGACGGTTTCACTCGTGGTAGCATCGATGTCTTGCGTCATATTCTCTTGGTAGCCCCAGAAATCACTTGAAGGACCTTGAGAGTACGCTAGCTGATCATCCGTTAGACCGACAGGTGCATTGGCATACTCTTCCGTCGATTTCTCGTACGCTGGCTCTTCAAACGTCTGCGGTGGAAGAGCGAAACTAGCGGCCGTAGGAGACGCCACGAAGAGATCGCTGGCATCAGCTGCCTCTTGGCTTTCAGCCATGTCTTGTTGCTGCTCCGGCGTCGCGTATGGCTCCAAGGCAGATGACGTGTCTTCTTCCGAGACGCCAAAGAGAGACGAAGCGTTGTTGACACGACTACCTTCTGGAGACGGAGCTCTCGGCGGACTTGCAGGAGGTGACAGCAACGGCATATCGTCTTCGCTAGTAAAGATCGTACCGGCCTGCATCGCCGTATCGTCAAACTCTTCGGATGCATGTGCCGAGCCACCGAATGGACTCTCTTCTGCAAGTGGAGACGCTGGTTCCTGTGGTGCAGTCGTCTCTGTAAACGCCGATCGGTTCGTTGTACTGGCGTTCGAAGAGCCGACGACACTAGGTGCACGAGACGTGTCTTCATCCGAGAACGAGTGCTCACTATCGTTCTCCGAGCCATCGACTGTCGTGCCGATGTGGGAGAACGGGCCTTCACTTACGGACGGGAAGTCCGTGGCGAAAGCAGTGCTGGCGTTCGACGAGTTCGCAATGCTCCGGTTGTCGGAGAACTCACCGTCAGAGAGCTGTCCGTCGCTCACACGGTCGGAGCCACCGAATGTAGCACCAGCAGAGGAGACGCCGAAGGACGCGATGGAGCTACGCTCGTCTCGTGCTGTGCTCAGGAGCGTGCTAGGCGGCACGGCATCTCGCATTGGTTGGTCCGCGAACGAGATGGATGGGGAGCGACCGACTTCCCGCGTCTCTTGTCGCGGCTGCGGTGTCGTCTCCATCGTGTTTCTGGACTCGACAGTTTCTTGCATGTCTGTTTGATCGTGATGCCAGTAGAAATCATCTGACGTATGCGTCGCGTCGGCTGAAGAGTCTTCTGTCGCATTCTGATGTGACGATGCAGTCGATGCGAAGGGGTCCTGTGCTTCACTTTGATATCCTTCAGACGAAAAAGGTTGGCTAAAGTCTGCTACTTGTGCTTGATGCGATACAGACTCTTCTTTTTCCTCGACTTCATGCGAAGAAAGGAACGAATCGCTCGTTTCAGCAGAGTATTCGAACGCTAGAGAATCATCTTCTGGTGGTGGTGAGTCGGATGGAATACTTCCGAGCTGAGCCATCGTCGAACTGTTTTCTCTCGAGTCCGATTCGATTTCTTCTTTGGATAATTTCCCAATCTCCGGCATTTCATCTAGATCGACTACGTCGTTGCCCCATCCGTCTGCATCATCTACTGGTGCTTCAAAGAGCGAATCGTCTGTAGCTGATGCATCCCAAAAGTTCGCGGCAGGAGTCGTTTCAGGAGCGATGGAGTCCGTGGTGTCTTGTCGAGGAAGCTCCGACTCTTTTACTACAGCAGGCTCAGAGGTTTCATCCACGTGATTGATTATCGAGGTCGTCGAAGTTGGTGGAGTCAATGTGTCATCAACTGCTGGCTCTTGCTGAGTGACAGGATGCGACTCGTACGTGAACGAGTCTTCCGAAGGCTCTGAATTAGATTCACTGATGGCAGGTATGTCGGCTTCATCACCCCATGCATCACCTCCCCAATCTTCTTCCCACGCGAGTTCATCTGCTGGTGCTGGAGCATCGAATGGAGAAGTATGGAGCGAGTCTTCTTGGTTCCAAGACGGATTGGACGACTGTTCTTGTAGTGCATCCGTTTCATGCATGCTAAAAGGGTCTTCGACATGCGTTGGCATGTCTGCCGTAGACTCTGATTCGACTGGGAATGGCGTTTCAACGTTC
The DNA here is from genome assembly GCA_023334545.1 of Salisapilia sapeloensis. Taxonomy (NCBI): domain Eukaryota; phylum Oomycota; class Peronosporomycetes; order Peronosporales; family Salisapiliaceae; genus Salisapilia; species Salisapilia sapeloensis. The sequence continues at coordinate 102,913 of JAADVB010000031.1, forward strand.
TTTGGAGACAGAGCTGCAAAGTCATCGTCCGTAAGTTCGTCTTGACCCCACGCGTCATCGTTTAACTCGTCTAATTCTTCATCTTCATGGAGATTGGACTCGTTTGCGAACATGGCAGACGGTGAGGATGGACCCCACGTGTCTGCTTCATTCGAATCAAACGCATCGCTCTCTTCCATGCTGAATAAATCGGACGCGGGTGGCGCTATCGAAGCAGTAGGCTTCGGTGCAGTCTCTTGACTTTTCAAAGAAGATATAGGCGGACGTAAGGACTGCATCTGATGCGCACTCGCGACAGGAGACGATGTTCTGCCGGGAGAGGCGTGTGACATCGAGCGAGAGGTAGCTTTGCTACTGTCTAGACTAAGCGAAGCGAAGAGGTCTTGATGGTTTGGAGCCGACGGCTTCTGTCGAAGTGGCGTACCAGCACTTGATGGTCTTGTACGCCTCGAGGAGGGAAGCGGGAAGGGTGGAGGCGCTGCCATGGACATGCTATCGGTTTCGTCTTTTCAGCGTTTTTACTGTTTCTTTTTGCAGGACTGGATTATCCCTTCCACTGCAGTCGTGGAGGGATCCTTTGTAGATACAGCTGAGTGCACTAGAAAGTGTCTTGATGGGATAAGAAGAGCGTCCGAGGTGGCTACTATCGCCCGTAGCTGCCCGTCGGATAACGATCTGCCACGCGTTGCCATACAAACACCAAGAGAATTTGAAAAACATAAAATGCCATATATATAGATTAGAAGCTACAAATGGGGGTGAGTTATAGATGGGTCGTTTCGTCCGCTCTTGCGGTCACGTTGGATGATGTATCGCGCTTCTTCATCGGGTTTGTGTACATTCATTTTGCTTAACCAAACTTCTTGTGCAAGGTAGAGCTTAAATACAAGCAAGATGGTCTTACTATACTAGAGGCAATAGGTCTCGATGATATTTAAAGTTGAGGTTATAGGATGTTCATAGAATATATGGCAGCGACTGCTAGCTTTAGCCCTTCCAACTATTGTCATGAAAAGGTAGATAGCAGCATTGACGACGCCACTTTAAATGGAGCTTTTCGTGGTAGATTTAACAGATGTTCCCCTTCATCGTCCTCATGACACGATTGAGCAGACATCTTTCATGCGTTCCAACATAGTTTTTTCGTCTAACAACAGATCGGGCCTATCGACTTTAGCATGGCTATCACTTCCCATCAAAGCTGGATAAACTTTCGAGACATTTCATCCTGCAAAAATCGACTCCAGAATGACTCTATCTACTTTTATTACTTCTTTTCTAACTTTTGCTCTCGTCTATGGGTGTCTAAGATGCTTGTCAACCATTGATTGATGCTAACACATCATCATTGTCTATAGCGGCTACAGTGTATGTTTGGGGCCTAACAAAGGCAGGTATAAAGGCAGTGGTAATTTGGCCGTTGCGGTCTATTACAGGTCAAAATATGGTCAGACCACAGCGCCATGAATGGTCCCATTGTACGGATAATCAAAGCAAGATTTGTGTTGTACAGAGTACTATACTACCACACACATATCATAGATGAAGAATATGTTAGACTTTTACCTAATGAACGGCTGAAATGCATACTGATACCCTCTAGCAAAATCTATTAATGATAGTGGAAATAATCCGTTTCTGTAATTGCGCACATCGTCTTTTTATAAGGACCTGATTGCTCTTAGTTCAGTAAGTGGAGCAGCAACATCCGCTCAGATGAAGGTAGCTGTCTCCGCTCCATCGTTAGAAACCCACCATCAAGAGAAAGCCTCAACCTCAGCTACTTCGATCCAGACTTTACTGTGGAAGAACGTTCAGCAGATCATTATAGCTCTATACGATGCGTACCTCAAAGTGCAGATTTACAATCGAGGAGCGTACTCTATCGAACATCTTCACGATTTCGATCAGCACTGTTTAACAGCTTCTAGTTGGGAAGTTTTATGGTACTGCTTAATTGTAACATTTCCGGGACTTGTTTTGGAAATTATCATCGAGCTGGTTCCACTAAACTCACCTCTTGACCCCTGGAATCATAACGTTGTCTTCTGGATACGACACTTTGTCTCAACAGCAATTATAAGCTATTCATTTGCTTATCAAGTTTTATTTTTTGTGCCAAATGTACAGATCCACCCTGCAAAACTAATACTTATTGCAATTACCACTGGAATGTTCGCACTTGGGGCAAACTTAGTTCTTGCTGCATATTGGACATTTCCAATCCCTTTTACAGCAGTGGTTACTTCTGTACCTTTTGCAGCAGTACATACACCTCTTCTCTATCTATTAATGAAGACTGAAGGGTACAATGGCAGTCCACTCCAGACACATGCATTGAAAGCCCAATGTTTAGTTATATCGCTTCATGTAACGATGTTAGTAGTCTACAATGGCTATAATGCTATCTTTCAAGTGCTTTCTCAGACAGATCAAGTCTTCTTTATCAGTGTGTTACCTCTCTTGAAATTTGGCCTCAAGAATCTTTATGCTTGGGCTATGTCATCCGAGCTAGAATCAATTCCGGAACTCACAACATTTACTGTCGAGGTACGTGATCATAAAAATGTACCATTGTAATATTTGACGGGCTTCCTAGCTCCACATATTTATGGTTCTGTAGGTCTTTCATGCTCTCTTCGTTTCTATCTGTATGCGGACTGCAAAATCGATGTGGGCGTCTGTCATTTTCATCGGCATCGATGCTATCCAAGCTTTACTGTCAGTCTTAGAGATGGAAAGCGTTAGTAAAGCATTGATTCAAGCATTAAAAAATCATGATAGAACGAGCTCACCGGATGGAGATTTGCTATTTAGTGTTCTAGCGTTATGCCAAAACCCGCAGACTAGAGAGAGAATACGGACGTTGGGTGGACGCAAAAGCTTTCAAATGACGCACACTAAGGCTACGCTAGGACCGTTGCCGTTTAACATTGATGCGGTTGTAGACAAAACATTTGATGTCCACGGAAATTGTAAGGAAAATGCCACTCAGAAGCCTACATCCCCCTCAAAAATACCTGTTGCAGAAGTACAGCAGACAAACCCCGGGAGTAATTCATTTATAGCTAAAATGAAGATAAAACCGATCGCACCAATTGCAGAACCAAAATTCGATCCGCAAGGACATGTTCATCCAGAATCAGAGGAAGTCAAACTTGTTTCTGAAGCACTTAAGCTACTCTTTCATGCTGAGTATTGTATGATGATTGAGCTTGTCGAAGTTACGATTCCGATTGTGTATGTCGTGCACACAATGGTGATATTTTACTTGCCAAATGCGATATACTTTCCACACACAAGCCATATGGCATTCGGAGAGCTGAGATCAAGAGCTCTTAACATTCTTCTCTATGCACTGATGGAAGTGGTGACACTACTTGCTTTCCATTACATGCTAAAAAGACGATTTAAATTTTCACCAATGCATTTGCTTGGGTACTCATTAAAAATCCAATGGCGCCAGATTATGGCAAGAGGTACTGTTACAGTCTGGTTTGTTCTTCAATTTACTCTCATGCACTATGGTGGGCGACAACTTTTACATGTTACTTTTACTCATTCCTTCCGACTAACTTTAGTAATTTATCTAGGCGTTGACTTCACTTTAAAGTTCGATTGGGCTGAGCAGCTAGGTATCAATCATACTGAAGGAACATGAAGCAATTTCAAATTTAGCACTGGATATATGGCACAAAGCTTATCAGTATACCTCATCATATGCTCAACGATGTACTAAAGGCAGCTTTGTTGCGTACCTCGGTACATTCCCTGCTTTAAAAGAAAACAGATATGGATATCATCATTTCACAGGCATCAAAATTTAAGGATGAGCACTTCGGAAGGCTTTCAATTAGTGAGGAACGATAGATCTATCTACTGATTTTAGTATAGATTGAAAGGCACGAGAAGCTCGGACGAATCCAGCGTGTATAAATTTATAATATGTTTACACCTTCGTTTCTGTAAGTTAAGAAGACAAAGAAAGACTACCTGCTTACCATTTCACGAAAAAGTTGAGCTTACCTTCGGCGACTTTTATTAAGTAGTCGTAGATTTGGATAAAGTTACCATCACCTTTGCTGCAATGAGTAAAAGCGAAGGCATTGCGTAGCTAAAATCTCTCACAACTAATAGCTATGACTTCAGTTTGACCAGGTATTTTCGACAACTATCAATTCAAGGAAGGTAAAAAGCAATTTTATTGTAGAGGTGTTAAGAAACTTCTTCATTGAGTTTTGAATGCAAGGAGTACTTTGCTTTCGCTCATTCATTCGCGAAGCGCAAATTGTTTGTTTAGTTGCCGATGGTGACTTTCAGTTTTCTTTATTGCCGTAGTAATTGCTCTGATGAGACTTAGTCGAATTGCGGTGCTGAGTGACATCAGATGAATCACGCGTGCTTGTAGCCCGAACTACCTTCGATGAATGCGCTTGTGCCTTGACTTTCATAAATTTTGGTACCAACATGAGCGCCATTACGATTCCAGTGCACAAAAAGATAGAGGCGGACAAGAACAAGAAAAAGGCGGTCGCTGGCATTTTTACCAAGTAGGCTAATGGCAAAATGACCAGGCATCCGAGCAATACAACGACGCTTGATGCAAATATCCAAATGGCTTCCTGGAAATCAGCGGAGACATTTCGAATTAAGAAGGAGGAGTATAAGCCCAAGAAGAGCATCACGGCTTTCCAAAACAGAATTAAGATGCTAAAGATGTCATTCTGTGAGCGACATTCAAGTACGTCAACGTAACCAGCGAAATCCGTAGACTTGACATCAGAAATCGTTGGCACAGGTGGGTCAACAGCATACCACACTAGTATAATGCTTCCATCAACCAGGAGGAAGCCGAATAGTTTGAGAAACGCGTTCCATGCCGATACGGTTTGCTTCTTCATGGAGCTCTTTAAAAATACACGATGAACTCGTAGAGATTTCACAATCAAGGCACCGAATACAGTTGTGAATCCGAAGCACGGTAGAATTGGTCGCATGAAGCAGGTTGTACTGGTTGGTTTCCCAGCATATAGCACTGTACCTGATACCATCATGATACCGCCGCTGATCATCGTCATTAAAAGTTGGTACTGTGATCGTTTGATAATTGGCGACTCACCATAGATAAAGACTGCGACCAGTAAGGTGAAAAGCACAGCGTCGAATAGTATGCAGATGATGAGAATAGCGGTATACGACGAGGAAGAAGATGGAGCGTATTCACAGCCAATGGCCACATCATCCGGCAATGTGATGTCTTTGACTGTACAATCAATGGGCTTAGACGGGTCGCTTTCATTCGGAAGAAGCCAGCGGTACGTGACATAGCGCTTCGCGTTTTCATCACAGCTAGAGACTGTGTATGTGTAATACGCTTCATCACAATATTCTAGTTGCTCAACCCATCCTATCAATATCCTGTAGCGGATATCCAACCATTCGCACGTACGACTCGTTCGAATTGGTTCCGGTAATTTCAATACTCCTCCATTGCAGTCAAGAGGCTTGGATGGGTCAGAGAGGTCAGGATCGTTCCATTCAAATACGATGACCCTTTCATCCGATGAGTTACTACATCCGTTGATCGTGTACTTGACATGCTTTTCTAGAGTACAA